>JACXGK010008176.1:0-23156 GCA_016801125.1 Novumbra hubbsi
GGGGGACGGGGGGGGGGGCCGGGGGCGGGGCCCGAGCCAGTGACCCAATATAAGGCCGGGGTTTCGATTTTGATAAACAATGACGCATGGGCCGAGAAGGGGGGGGGTGGGGGGGGTGGGATCATTGTTTTGTTAGTGTTTGCTCCCCCTTCCCAGCTACCCAGTGAAGGTCATGCTTTATTGAGTGTTTGGCCGCGCTTTTATCTATAACCGCGCTTTTGCGGATGATAGCGCTATTGATTTCGACGTACACCAGAATCGTATATTTTACTGGCCGTCGACGCAGTTCATAAAGATGCAACTTAAGTTTTAAAATGGAAGATTTATTACCCTGCTGGTCAGTCAATGGAGGGAGGTAGGTGAACATCACGGCAGTCATGCACTTCCAACCGATAATTACCATACTGTTCACATTATTTATTTTACAAATACCAATGCAATGTAGATTTAACAAACATTTCTCCCCGAGAAATGTTCGATTTTGTCCCAAAAAGACAAATTGCAATTTTAAAAGACAAACTCGCCACGTATCGCGCCTGAAGCGCTATTTCGTACTCTGAACCAAGCCGGTGCGTCCCCACACTCTACCCTACAGCCTCTGTGGAGTCGGGCTTCACCCAAGTGCTCCGGTGGGATTCGTGGCCCGCGCAGGGCGGACGCCGGGACGGTTGTTTTGGGGTCAGACGCAGGCGTGGGGTGTGAAGGTTAAAGTGGCGCGGCACCCCCTCAACCCCACGGGGTCAGGGTGGACCCTGGCAAGGCCAGACGCATTCTCACCAGTATGCCAACGTCTAATACACACATGGGTGTGGCCAGCCCCCCCGCTGCACCGTCGGACCCACGCCAAGCAAAAAGGCACGTCATGAAGCCGCTATTGAACACAAACCGGGAAGCCCAAGAACCAAATGAGGACGACGTACTGACAGCAAAATGGCCGCCTCCCACCTGATGACCCTGCTGAAACTGGAATGGAACCTGTCAAGTTCCAGTGTCCTGCACGGATTTCCAGAATAGTAATTACACCGCATCTATTATTAACGGTAGTTCTATTATTTCAACCTTGACAGAAGTTTCTAATTAAATCAAGCAACTACGCATTGCTTGATTCTCATCAACTGGGGATTAAAGTCATATCTGCCTGCATTTCTTGGGCATATATCTCCATGGTTCTCTTGTCATCGGACGGGAATATTATAAATCCATATTGTCATGGAAGTGAACGCACACCGAGCACACTGCAAAGCATTTGAGTTGCAAAGCGATTTTTATTAAAAATGCATGTTGGTTGGATCGAGCTCCGACTTTTAAGATCTAAGTAAAAATCTCTGTTTAAAGGGAAATCCTTTTTTTTATTGTCCATCATTTCAGCTGATTATGATCGATGGTTTTGGTAGCCGTTTCATTGGATTAGAGATTGTCACTCACTCTGACACCCCTGGCTTTTTCACAAGCTCTTCCCACCTCCAGAAGCAACGCCATGCAGATCCTATAGCACACAATGTAACGTTGCAGACAGGAAGCAAGCAGGGAGAACTACATCGCAACGGAAAACAAAATCCAAATAAAGGTTAACACCATGCAGGTGATACAGGAATCACAGGAGAAAAGAAACAGGCGTTTGTGCTCCAAATGAGAGATGGACGATGTTAGAATTCATTAGCACGTCTGCAGTGCCAGGATGTGATACACACCCCTCTTCATCACCACATACTTAAGTCGACTATAGACTATAGACTACTATATCTACTATAGTAGGCACAAGTTCTATTGTAAAACCGTTACAGTGTCTGTTACTGTGTACAGTTCACGCTCTAGTCTGGTCAAGGAATTCACCCGAAGTGCTTGCTGATGTTAACCAAGTCTTTAGCCGGGTATCGGTGCTATGGATTTGTATTTACTTTGGTTCTGGCTGGATCGAGTGAGCGCCTGAGAACGGAGAGGCGGCAGCCCACTAAGATGACGTGTTTACACGCTCTGTTGATTCAGAGACGGGGCTGGGAGGGGAGGAATGAGAGCCAGCTCCCTTGTGCCAATCAAAAACCGCTCAGAGAACACACAGGAGTGAGCTACAGCCCAACATAAAACCAGGATGTTGAAACCTTCACTATCGGAGGATTTCATTTCCTAATGTTTTTTTGTTGTTGATGATTTATATTTTCTATTGTACGTGTTCACAAAGGATCTCAACAGTAAAGTATAGATTTAACCTTTCCCTGCACAAACCTCGAACAAAGTCTAAGCTGCCATTTGTTTTTGTTGTTTTTACGATCAGGTGCCCTGTGCGCTTGTAAACACTATTTGGACACAATACAAATGATTATCTCATGGACTAATTCAAAACATAAGGGCCAGGGGCCTTTTCTTTGTTTCCTTGTAGCCCTCCATCATAAACTCAGATCTGGTTTGTGTCCTTTCCATGTAAGTGACTTGCCAGTACTGCTAGCATTTAACAACATAAACACAGATAAAAATGGACAAATTTGTTCTATGGAGGTGGTCAGTGATTAATCCCCACACTATTACGTTTGGCCTATAAGTGGGCTGTGATCTGAATTTACAATGTCATTATACTTTGATTTATCAATCAGGATTAGGTCTACGTCTCTAAGGACATTCCATACGACTGAAAGCATGTCATAAGCCTTTTTCTTAAGAGTAGCTCCATCCAGCCAGTACCAAAAAGGCCTGATTGATTACATGAAATCCTTCCATCCTTCCGGCATGTTCTTCAACTGGGTTCTTGGTAACCTCGCTGACCAAAACCACATTGTGCACCCGGGAATTTAAATTGTGATCATCTCTCATTGACCCACATGGGCTAGTATACTTATACTGATAACTCGTATGCAGAACAAACAGGTATAAAGCGTACATTTATTTAACCGCGCTTTGCAAGCAACATGTCCGCTTTAGTTTATGATTTCAACCAGAGAGCAAATAGTTTAACCCAGTGGGGAACAAATTACAATTAAAGAACAAATGAAACAAAGTTAAGTTTCAAGTCACAACCTTATCCACCTTAAGCATCTGTTCAGTGTTCACTCAGACCGACTCTCTTATTCAGTAATCAGTTGTTTGCCAAGATCACTGACAGTTCCCTCTGAGAAACACAGAAGCACAGAGGATTTATCTCTCAGATTAAAGACAATTTAAAGTGATGTGTCTGTCTATGTGGGCGTGTATGTGTTAGTGCGTGTATCAGACATGGGAAGAGTGTTTATGAATGATTTACACATATAGAACAATGAGGAAGAAGAAGAGACATTACTGTAGGTGAAATAACCTCTCTATACTTAAGAGTGGAGATGCGTGGGCAAATTTACTGGGGAAAATCTATAACAACCTGTAGAAGTCGTTATTTGCAGGCGCATGACATTGTACAGCTGGGAATACAAGACAACAGTCACACAGGGGTTGACGGAATGCCTTCACACGTTTGTATCATCACAAAAATACAAGTCGGAAATGAAAGCAAAGATCCCCCAAGCACGATTTCAACATAAATCACCTATTGTCCTTGACAGATAAATAAGAAGAGCGGTCCAATCAGTGTATCTCTTGATCATTTATAATGCTATGTAGTAGGCGTGTGTGTGTGTGTGTGTTATTTATTTGGACTCCAACACCATTATCCTCTACAAGTACAAACATTTTGTTTCTGTTGCCCTGATTGATTATGGTAATGTTAGCTAAATTCTCTAGCTCACTTCTTTCTTCATCATGGAATTGAGGTAGTTGACAGCTTGTTGAAATTATTTTATAGTTGAATTCGACCTCCCTCAGTATCTCAGTTCCAGTACAAAGAATCCATCAGAATCCAAATCCCTTTTGCCATCCAAGGCTATTCGAAAGGCAGATTACAGCTAGCTGGCTAGCCACAAAAAAGCATCAGCATTACCTCAGGATAAACATTTTCCTGTCAATAAAATTTTGGTTTGATCTGATTAGTGATTCCATATTCAAACAGGATTCCCTAGATCATTTCAGCCATTTTAAAGGGAATTTATAGGAAAGACTGACAAAATACAGGAAATGTAAATTAATTAAATAATTACTTTAAATATGGTAATAGTTTTATTTTGATAAATACATGCCAAGCATTCCACAAGGTGTTGGTTCCGATTTCCACTGTAATTGGTTGTTGGGCATGTATATGTTTCAAAACACTGCATATTGTATTAGGCAGTTGAATGTCACAAGGATTTTTCACTTAAATGTTGTTCTAAAGTTGTCATGTTTACGACGTACTTTGAAAGGAAAGATGCGATGGCATATATGTTTATAGCAGAGAATAATGCACAAAGAGGTCTTAAGTTCGTTCTATTGTTCACTGTTGGAGGTAAACAAAGTATTCATTATCTGAGCAACACACCTTGACAGACTGAGTTTTTGCTTAAAATACCTTTCGATTGTCATTTTCAAAACCTTATGTTTAGTCCCATGGATTTGAGAAGTGCCAATGCAGCAGACAGTTTTGAGCTTGATCACGAGCGGGCTTCAAAATTGAACAAAAAAAACGTAGCCAGACTAAATCACATATCTGGTGAAGGTTTTTGTCACCTCAGGGTACAGATTTCAATAAGGAGTGACATAATACTGCAAGACCTGTTTCCACTTCTCCCCCCTCGCTCCTTTCGCCCGGCCTCTCCCTCTCCTTCTACCCACTCTCTCACTTTCATTGCCTCCCCTGTCTCTCGTGACTCTTCCCACCTCTCGTCTTCCATATAGCACTTCTGTCCAGCTCTAGCAATTATTTCCCTGCTTGTATATCATCCCCCAGATCCCAGGGGACAGAAGTAAAACTTGTATTCGAATGCCAGAAAACCAATGTGCGCCGGGCGCACCACAAATGAGCTTTCTTAATTGCACAATCCCTTCCTGTTTACATGTTACCCTCAAATGAAATTGTCTGGAATCACAGTTGCTCTGCCACCTTTGATTGAAACGTCATTAATGAGAACGCACAAGAGGCAACCTTGAACATCGAAATAAGCCATTACAGACTAATGGGTTTTTTGGGGTGAAAGCACACGTAGGCGGAACGGCGCGTGGCGACTGGATGCGTGTGTCCGTCTGAGAGACGGGTCACATGGGTTCGGCTGGCGTGTGGCCGTTGCCGTGCCCGCGCTGTCATGCTTCACCGGCCGCGACAGGTTGTTCGGCCCTTGCAGATTAATTGTCAAGGCTATATTAAGTTGCCTTCCGTCCGACCGCAACCTGAAACCAGCCGGGTATCTCAAAGCTCTGGCCTCTCAAACGTCCAGCGCGTGCCAGAGCGGGGGCAGCACGTCGGGAGCTGTCCAATCTCCCCCCGGTCCATGTAAGCATCAGCAATCAATTCGGCGGAAGCTCCGCAGCACGATGGACTGTGTGTGCTGGTGCGGCTACAGTAGAGCTTTCAGTTGGTAAGGAATCCGATTTTACACTCAGTTCTGAATATTAAATGCAAACTAACATGTTCTATAGTATTGCATAGTTGAATCCCTTGACAGAGGGAGACGTTCACGTTGAACTGTGAATGTTATTTCAGATGATCAACTAAGGCGAAACAATACACAGCTAAATAGTTCTGTATCAAAAGTGGATGATATTTTGAATAACTGTAATCCCCATATGTAGAATAAACGGCCCCAGGTCATTGTCATGACAACCAAGAATATATAGGGAATCCAGTCGAAGCATACATATGTTCTACCTAAAGCTCTGTAAAGCATACAAGATACATTTCGTTGGCAAAGTCAACAGGGACGCCACGTATCATGATAAGAGAAGAAGACGGATGTCATTTAGGCACTGGATCCATATGCAGTGGCGAAATGAAAGCTCAGTTCCCCAGGACAGGATGCACTGACTCTGCATAGGCCACGGAATGCAGGTCAGTAGATGGCATCTGCGTGTTCGAGGGAGAAAGTGCCGTGTTCGGCAGCGTTCCTCTCCCAGGCACACGGCCGGGCTGTCCCCTTGCAGCTGCAGGAAACGCCGGGCTTGTCCAAGTCTCCGAAAGGGGGTTTACCTTTAAATGTCCTTTGCTAAATGTCCTTGAGTATTGGTGCACTGGAAGGGTATTTATTCCCCCTTGCGGAGCTCTGCTGTGATCATTTGGATGTTCCTGCAAGGGCTTCACTGCTGTTTCAGTGTCAGCAACCCCAAGGTCAAGGTGTGATCAAGGATGCGTGAGAACTTTTTTTTTTGGACCCAAACACCAAAAACATACTTGTAGTAGGTGGATGGGCGGAGTTATGTTATCCCCTGGTTGCTAACTAGACTATACCTCTGGCCATGAGTTAAGTGTTCAGGTGGGTCCAAACAGTGTGTTACGATGATCAGAGAAGAGTCAGTGCATCATTGCAGTTCTGTCAAAATTCTGATGTGGTGAATAATTGTTTAAAACATTCCAGTTACAATTATCTAAGGAGACTGAAAAAACGCCGGATGTGGAATTTTCCTTTAAGGCTGCCGTGGTTACTGCCTCATGCATAAAATCAGCAGGCACCA
Source organism: Novumbra hubbsi (assembly GCA_016801125.1). Lineage (NCBI taxonomy): Eukaryota > Metazoa > Chordata > Actinopteri > Esociformes > Umbridae > Novumbra > Novumbra hubbsi. The sequence goes on from JACXGK010008176.1 coordinate 6,496, forward strand.
CATCACGTGAAAATCCATTCGAAAGTCTTATCGAAGCCATCTGGTACACACTAAGCACAACATTTAAAACAAAAGCAACAGCTTGGAGATTTTATCATAAACTACAAGCTTCGGGATGTTATTATGAAGTGATTGCATCAAATAAAAATGTGAAGGCATGTCACTTGGTCTCCCATGGGGTAAATGTCTGGACAGATAATACTGTTACGGTGAAAGTGATGGTCCTGTACATCTTAAAGGCTCACAAGCCATATTAGATCCAAGGCAAGACATTTATGCTAATGTGCAACAAGAACTTTGTCAATTTTAACAGGGATGAAACATTAACATGAAAATCGAGAGAAACCTAGATGAATTGTGTGAGATCAAATGGTGTAGGAAACTTTTTAAAGGTGTTCTACCCCAATGCAGATTAACCTTGATTGGGTGATGGGAGGTGATCAAATTAAACAGCTACAGATTCAGAAACAGGAATCATCAACCAACTGAAGTAATATATTTATGCCAGCATTTATTCCAGCCATGCACTTCTGTTGTAATATGAACGGTCACTAAGGATCCATTTGCAATTGCATGAATCGGAAGTAAATGCCTAATTATGTGGCAAACTCTTCTATAACAGTTCTATAAATATAGCGCTATGCTTTTATGCATTAGATATTTCCTGGATAAATATATGTTACTTTGAAGGATACAATCCTTCAGTCCCCCATCACCTAGGTTCTAAATGCTGGAGCCCCACCAAGCCTGTTAAACATGGTTGGAAGCAATAATACTTTAAAACATTACTTGTAGGTGCATTGCTGGACTGTTAATGGAAGATAATTATTTTGAGTCATAACCACCATCTGTCTGTAGATGTCTGTAATACTGTGAACAGACTTTAAATAACTATACGTTGGTTTGGTTCCTAGTCATCAGGACCTCTAATCACATATCTTATGAGTAACATAGTTAGATACTCACTTCAGTAATCATCTTAACCTTGTAGAGTACTGGAGTAAAGAGCAGATTTCAGAGTATTTCAATCGATAATAAATGAATGGATCAAAACTTTACTGAAGGTCATTGACATTCAGTCATGTGTGGTGCCTAATACATTTCAGACAGGCAAACAAGTAGCTTGATTGCATCAATCTGTGCAATCCTCATTGTAGTTTTTGGGCATTTTATTGCATTCTAAAGTATTAGCTCATATAGCTGGATTAAAGTGAGATTAATGCATCTAAAAAATAAAAAGTGAACTTCTGGACAGAAGAAAGATGATCCATTCTATGAGAACATCTGAGAATCCTTGTTGTCCCACTTATTGACACCAATGACTCAAATAATAGAAAATCAAGGAATCGCTAATGAAGTATCTGAATATTTTTTTAATGAAACTGTCATCCTGATTATTGTTTGATTCATGTTACCCCGTGCTGATTACAGTTAATACATATAATCTGTTATTACCAAACTCAGAGAGTGTGTGTGTGTGTTTGTGTGTGTCCTTGTTGTGCCGTGACAAGTTGTTTTATTCATTTTTCAAAGGTCATTTATCCGTTAGCTTAATTAACTAAGGATTGAAGGCGGTTGCATGCAATCATGGCGTTGTACAATGATGTGCTTTGCCGTGAGTTTGTTCTAAACTTGTGGAAACCTAAGACTGTTAAACAAGACAAGCGATTACCTGGCTATCAACAGTTCCTCCGTGTTGACTCTATGCACACACACACACACACACACACACACTAGACCAGAGGTGTCAAACCGGTTCCGCAGACGGCCGAGTGCCTGCAAGTTTTTGTTCTCACCTTGTACTTGATTGATTAATCGGGTGACTAACTGGTTATTTTCTGCCCTCACCTGGTTGTGTAGGTCTGAGCTGGGAAACAATTTACAGGAAAAAACTAAAACCTGCAGACACTCTGCCCTCCGTGGAACCAGTTGGACACCCCTGCACTAGACTTTAGACACACATTCACAATCACATACACAGTGCATAAGACTGGCGGTAAAACAACACAGTGAAGCCCAAGGACATGCTTAATGAGAATGAGAGAATAAGAGGGAATGAGAGAGAAAGAGAGAAAAAAAGAGAGAGAAAAGTAGAATCTTAAATATGCATTCATCTGAACACAGAATGACCATAAACCCTTCCCATGGCTGAGTCTACCACATTGTTAGAAACTGGACCCGTTACTGTATAAAATTTACAGTTGCTAATGTTTATTATCACTCCGCTACTAACATCACTTGTATGTACGCTGCCATTCAGAAGTTTGAAGTCACTTAGAAATGTCCATGTTCTCAAAAGAAAAGTGCATTTTGTGTTCATTAATTCATTCTTGTTTGAAAAAAACGCTGAAGATCTCGTACATCGTTGTGTACTACTCCGTTCACAGTAGTGCGCACACTGTCTCTAACTAGAACAGGACGAGTGGGAGGCCCCGGTGCAGGAATGAGCAAGAGGACAAAAAGATTAGCGTCTAGTTTGAGAAAGACGCGTCACAGGTCCTCAACCTTGTTAAAGTTGTTAAATTGTGCCAAGGGAACATTTCTTGGATCATTCATTCTGTATAGGTAGATGCTTTTATCCGGTGATGGTATTAGTTTGCCCCTCTACTACCAGCATTGTAGGTAACTGTAGTCTGACAACAGTATTGCACATGGGCTGTGGACAACCAACATTAATGGCACAAGTTATTGATTCAGTGTGCTGTATTCAGTGTGCTTGCAATCTGTCAAACTGGTCGGAGCCAGCTTAAACAGGGGACAATGCTTTTTATAAGGTCATCAGCAGCCATCTGCTTCAGCAGACATGATTATCCTCCTACTACTTGTTACGGTGTCGTCATTAAAAGCATCACACAGTGAAATGGGTCTGAAATAACTAAAGAGGGAGACTGCAGTTCTTGTCGGCCAAGATGGCCAAGTGGTTATGGCTTCTGATTTGTGTCCAAAATGTCCCTGGTTGTAATCTCCTCATTGCCAAGGTGAACGCTATATTGTTCTGTCCCTAAGCATAACGATGAACCCTAATTACTCCTCTTTCCCCTGTAGAATTACCCCCAGGTTGTTGCGGACATTAACATAATCAACTTTCTTGGTCATTTATGGGCACAATACCTTATGGCGCTCCGTTGAGGGATGAAGTGCCTGAAATGTTCATATCTTTGTGTGTTGCGTCTTGCTGCTCAGAAAAGACCGTAGAATCCCTTTGGATAGTGCACCCATCTATCCCAGGACATTAACCGAAATCTGTCTCTACATTCTTGCTGCCAACCAATCATGTCCCGTTCTTAAAATCCTCCGTATGAATTGGCCTGGGATTGATTCTCCGGCCGTGAGAAATTCCCCGGCAGTGGACGCAAACCACAGACGTTCTGTGGAATGATACCAGTTAAAAGTCAAGTGTCGTACCCTTGCGATGACAGTATGAGAGACTAATGTATTGCATAAGAGCATGTGTAATCCACTGTTTGATCAGAGTCAAAGGTTCTGGAATAAGACATGAAACACCTGTAGTACCGGAGCCGTTAGAGGCACAATTCTTAAAGTACTTGTCAACACACTGCAGAAAAAAAAATGTCAGAGTTGCTGGCATATTTTTTTCTGTTTTCTTGACACAAAAATAAAAGATAAGACCCAGCGGTTGGAGGTACAAACAAATGAATTCATTAGTTAGACACAATCTCTGGAATACAAGAAGTTTAGCTGACACATTCCAGCTTTAACATAAAGCACATTTAAAAGCAAGTTATGTAAGTACCATTGCTGTAATCTTTTGCAAAAAAGGGCTAGGGTAGACGGCTTATGTCAGAAAGAATGTGGTCAAAAATCTTATTTCTCATTTAGGAGGAACTTACTTTATTATTACCATATCATTTTTTATTGTCTATTAAGCCTACAGTTCAAAGGTCCTAAAATACTATGAATCTGCTGAAAGCTAGGATTTTAAGAGTGTCATTATGGGAAAAGCCTTTAGTCACCAGAAACTCAGATCGCCTCATGCTGGCGATCCAACACCACTTCTAGCAGCATCTGGTTCTCCCAAGCAGAGACTGACAAGGACCAACCCAGCTCAGCTTCAGAGGCGAGCCAGCAACGCGATGCATGGCGCTGGGTCTTACACACTAAAACCACCCCACACAGCATGTATATCGACTGCAGTTTGCCCAGATGTCCTCCATGATGTCCCCCGGGTTGTTTATATAACTGTCTAACAGTCTGGTGTGGGCCCAATCTGTTGTTTACACCAACCCGCCACCACACCCAGCATCTCTCTCAGTCTCTGTCACCAGCAGAACTCCTGAGCATTGCATCCGTTCTGGCAATGTGTTCTCCCGCTCCTCTCTCTTTTTACACCCCCTCCTCGGTCTCTCGCTCTCTCTCTATGAGTGTGTTGCTCCCCTGCCGAGCAGGACGTCCCTGGAGTGACCTTGTGGTAATGAGCTCCTGATCACGAGTCAGGAATCCAAGCTTTTCAGCACGCCCTCCAGAGAAAGAGACGGAGAGAGAGAGCGCCAGAGCGAAAGAGAGAGAGAGAAGGGGAAATAGCTATCATTTGTCCAGCCCGGTGGAGAGACAAGAGTGAGAGAGACGCCGGTGGAGTGACAGAATTAGAGGCAGAGTGACTGATAGCGAGGGTCAGGAGCAGATGAGAAGAGAGTTCACAAAACTATTGCAAAGCATTGGAACAACTACCAGACCTCCAGTTCAAAGTAAGTACTTATTATCGGGGGGGCCCAGTGCACAATCGCGTGTGTGGAGGGTGAGGTAGAAGAGGAGGGGTGTGTGGAGTGAGGTAAGAGAGGTGTGGAGTGTGGATCTATTGGGGCTGAAATAAGTAGGGCGATATCAGCACTGTAATAGGAGGACACGAGCATTTGGAAATGAATGGGCCAGAACTCAAGTCAGAGGAGTCCAAACGTAGACAAATATAGACAAGTGATAGCAGAAGGAGTGGGGGGGGGGGTGTTTGTGTTGTGAGAACAAGGGGCTTTGAGTTGGCAGCATCATTATCAACTCTGGCTCACTCTGTTTTGGATGTAGTGCCACGTTCCGGGCTAATAATACAGTACAACTGTGACAAACGAAAGTTGAGCTTCATAGCCGTTCTGTAAAGATGTTTTCTTTAACGCCATTAGAAGTTGGAGGTTGCAGACGCAAAACACTACAAGCTATGCGTGTTCTTTTGTAGCTTTTTCAACACAACCTTGCTGGGAACGGTCTTGATCACCCAAGTGGGTTCCATAGTTTAAGTGCTGAATGTGGAAGGCTTATTAACACAAAAGTTTGTTTTTTTATTAACAAAGGATTCATAATTTAAACTGTATACATTGTCCCCTTAGGCAGTGATAAAGAAAACGGTGAATATACAAGAACAATACAGTGGAAAGCATCTTAAGGAATATAAAACAATTGTAAAGACAGCTGCAAGAGTATGCATTCAGCATCTTGCTATAAATTGAATTCTTTAAAAGTAAGATTTAATACCAATACTCTTAAACCAATACTCATGTGCTATGTTTCACCACATTTGATAAGAAACAATTTTTTTTATTATAATTTCTTTTGGGGTTCATTTTGGACCACAATCACATGGAATGTGAGCGACCCGCTACAATATATCAGTTAGTTAATTGATCTGAACAGTCCATCATTTCAAACAAACAGATTTTTTTCCAATGTCTGCTTATGTACAACTCTCATTTGCAATGTACCTATAATGACATAAATCCATGTCCCAGCGTCCCTGTGGCCCGAAATGTACCAAAACACGCTCACATCACTCAATCAATCAAGTTCCGTAATAACACGAAGATGTATACCACCAGAACACTGGTATCACTTTTAAAGAACTATGTCTGTGCATGTGTGTTGTTAGGTCCCGTGTCTTTCCCAGGATATTGTAATTCAGGTCAGGCCTGACTGGAATGAGAAACCGAGGGGACGAGTATTCTATCAATTCTATGGTTGAGCCGACCCCGCGCCTGTGTTGCCATAGTTATGTTCACCCCTGGTATAGCAACACCAACTACGACTAGCATCGCTTAGCAGCAGCATTCCTTCTGTGTACAAAAGAGCCCTCATTCTAGCTTTAAATGAGCTCGGCCGGTTCATTTCTTTAGAATTAACACATGGCGTGTTCCTAATGAAAAAGGTGGGAGATTAAACATGAGGCAATAGGTTGAGGGATGAGCTTGAGAAGCAAGCTTCGGTCAATGGGAGTGGGCTCATTGAGAGTGCTGCACTGCCAAGATAAAAGCCACGGGGGAGAACTCACATAGCCAGTCCCATTTGTAAATGTGCACTGGAATTCATATTAAAAGCGGCTGCATTTTGAGGAAAGCTAGATGCAGCTTGATCTTTCTGTGTGTGACACAGACAGGAATTTCGGCAAGGAACACAAAGAGCAATTTGCACATCACCCATCTATCCGAACGCTCTGTCACGTGAACACTCTCCATGGAAGACCGTAGAAAAAATAAAGCAAATAATGGCCTGAGAGAAACCTAAGAAGGCTGTCTGATGGGGGAAGGGAGGTACCCCCAAAGGAGCCCATTTTGGTCTGAAGGGAGCAATTAGGTTAGAGACGGAGGATTGGAGGAGGAACGAGGGCCATACATAAACACACTGGAATGTACTCGTTGACTTCTCACACTGCCTGTGGGCTGAAGAGGGAAGGCTCCTGTGGCTTTGGTGAAGGAAAACGAGCACAAGATTGCCAAGATCGTAAGTCTCTCTGGATAAGAGCCTCCGCTAAATGACTTAAACGGAAAATGGAAGGCAGTGGGAAGACACTTGTCAGACCAAAACTGAAGATCGATCCGGTCCTGGAGCAGCACGGTATACCAGAGAAGGCCTCAGGACTTGTCCCTAGATCCAAAATCCGATCGGGGATTGGGCTAAGCTTCAGCGTATGCTGTAGTAAAAGGAGACTATCGCGTGGTAGCTAGACCAGGCTAGTCATCAGCTCTGAGAGGTTCAGCAGTATCCACTCAAAGAAGAGGCAAGAAGAGGCAGCGATAAGAACCGGAGAATTGACTGGCTCTGTGTTTGATCAAATCTCTGAGGGCCCATGTGTTATCATAGCACGGGGACTTAGTCTGAGCGGAGGGCCTGTGTTGTTAACTGGTCAAATGAGAAAATACGTATTCTAATTATGACATCAATCAAACTGCTATTTTCACTACTGTCAGGCTTACTGGAAATCCGTGAAGGAGGCATGTGAGAGTATGTTCCTCTCGAGCAACTAGCTCTTTGTTTGATGGAGTCTCTTTGGTGGAAGGAACGCTATTGATGTAATGGGGCTTGCAATGCCTTTTGTTGTGTGGAATCAACTGGCTGCATTTTTGTCAATTGTTTTGTGTGTCCATCAGTGCGCCTGTCTGGGCATGTTGCCGTATGTGTGTTTTTCGTGTTTGTGTGTTTTTTTCATGTGTGCGTGTATTTAGCAACTCTAATGAAGTGTAATAAATCTGGGACTGTACCCTCTGAAGTAGAACTGATGCCCTTGCAGGCCACATAGTAACTGCATTCAGTTTTTTAAAAGGGTAGTGCAGCTCTTCCAGGAGGGCCCATCCATAAATGCCATAAAGTGTCTCCCATTACTCAAAAGCATGAAGGAGATATCAGAAACTGGGCCACTAAATGAGGAGAGTTGGACAGGGCTGTAAAAAGACCCCAGCTCAGCAGCAGGACAGGTATCTGCTCCTTTGTGTGAGGAGGAACAGGAGGAGCACTGCTAGAGCCATACAAAAGGACCTCCAGCGTGCTCCTGGTTTGCGTGTTTCTGACCAGACTGTCAAGAGGCCCCTCTATTCTACATTGAATTTTATTGGCAGTTAACCACAACATAATATAGTGAGAAACGAAAGTATAAATGTAGAGAAAGAATATATGGGAGTAATTGGTAGGAAGGGAGAGTCACAATCTACAATACTGTAACACTGAAAACAAGCATGTCTGGGTCATGTATAAGGGTGAGGCTCATCCCATCATCAGTCATGGAGCAGATCCTAATAAATACGTTTCATAAATGGAGGACATTGCATTATGTGCATAATCAACTTCTGATGTTTTTATGTAAAGCAGAACACTGGGGTTCTGGTTTCTGGATGGGACACCACAAAGGAATTGTATTGTTGATGCTTAAAAGCCAGTTGCTGCATTGGCATTACTATATAATGCCTTGAAACGCTGTATACAACACGTGTCTGTCCACGCCCCCCAAAAAATGATATCCCGGTCCATCAAGACCAGAAAATGTAAAAACATGTGAACCAGTTAAACAATCCTCATTCTCCTTATCCTCATCAACCCTAACATTAACATGAACTAACATTCCCCGTGTCCTGTGAACGCACCCCTCCCTAATCCTCATTCTCCTTATCCTCATCAACCCTAACATTAAGATTAACTAACATTCCCCGTGTCCTGTGAACGCACCCCTCCCTAATCCTCATTCTCCTTATCCTCATCCACCCTAACATTAACATTAACTAACATTCCCCGTGTCCTGTGAACGCACCCCTCCCTAATCCTCATTCTCCTTATCCTCATCCACCCTAACATTACCATTTACTAACATTCCCCGTGTCCTGTGAACGCACCCCTCCCTAATCCTCATTCTCCTTATCCTCATCCACCCTAACATTAACATTAACTAACATTCCCCGTGTCCTGTGAACGCACCCCTCCCTAATCCTCATTCTCCTTATCCTCATCCACCCTAACATTAACATTAACTAACATTCCCCGTGTCCTGTGAACGCACCCCTCCCTAATCCTCATTCTCCTTATCCTCATCAACCCTAACATTAAGATTGACTAACATTCCCCGTGTCCTGTGAACGCACCCCTCCCTAATCCTCAATCTCCTTATCCTCATCAACCCTAACATTAACTAACATTCCCCGTGTCTTGTGAACGCACCCCTCCCTAATCCTCAACACCTGTTTTCCACTACCTTGGTATTTAAGTGCTTGTGTTTCCAGTCTCGGTGTGCGTTCTTGTCTACTGTTGTGTGTCAGCAGGTACCCTGCTTATTTCTAAATATGTGCCTTGAACATTCCAGACCAGAGTGGCTGGTAATTATTGCTACCGTGCATGTTGCACACTTACCTGCATTTTCCTGAAACCTTCAGAGTTTTGAGTTATTAGTGCCTAAATAAACGGCCTGGAAGGTTCCCTGCGACCTGGTCATCCTTCCTTGCACGACACCGTAACAAGCGTATTAAAACCACAATAACGCAGCACACACAGGCATTTATTTCCAAACACAGAAATGGAAAAAGGTTAATCATTTTCTAGGAATATCAAGTATTAATGGGTACGTGTCAAAAGGGGCCAACTCGGTGAATAGGCATAAAAGGGAATTGCTAAGCACAATTACAATGCAGTATTAACAAAGCAATATACCAAAACCAGAGAGCAAACTAGAGCTGCAGCTCCCCCTGGCGAGATTCCTGAATTCATTTTTGAGAGTTTGCGCAGTTCGCAAAGTCTGTGGATTGGTGTGATTCCCGTCAGTGCCGCCGATGGGCATGAATCTCCCCGAAGGGGCCAAACGCCGGGATGGGGTAAATGTTGGCCGGGAAGTTGGCCTGGGTCGTGGCTAACGCAGGGAGAGGCGGATATGGTTCTCATGGGCCCCTGGTTTCGCTGAGCCCACTGAGTTTAACAAGGTCATCTATAGTGAGGGAGCCCAGGCACATATGTTTTTCGAGGGGCCCCAGGATACTTGGCAATGGATGTAAGGTGTTGGAGGGTGTGAAGAAGCGGGGTGGCATGGGAGAATTTGGGAAGGCTGAGCAAGGCTGACGGCTCTGAGTTTGCTTGGTGGCACATGCCAGAAGCCCTACCGAGAGCAAGTTCCATTGATACAGAGATGACAAGTACCTGGTATGAGCACCTGGTAGAATGCAATCCTAGAGTGTGCAGGGTCAGATTTGCCCGAATCCTGGAGTGTGCAGGGTCAGAGACTCCCTAATCCTGGAGTGTGCAGGGTCCGAGACTCCCTAATCCTCGAGTGAGCAGGGTCAGAGACGCCCTAATTCTGGAGTGTGCAGGGTCAGAGACGCCCTAATCCCAGAGTGTGCAGGGTCAGAGACTCCCTAATCCTGGAGTGTGCAGGGTCAGAGACGCTCTAATCCCAGAGTGTGCGGGGTCAGAGACGCCCTGATCCTAGAGTGTGCTGGGTCAGAGACGCCCTGAGGGTGGAAAAGTGGAATGTGATAGTTCACCGTTTCAAAGACAGATCTTAATCTAGGAGATTGCGGAGAGAGGAGAGAGTTAGTTTTGGCATTGCGAAGAGCTTTTGTTACATTGAGTGCAGTCTCAGTTGAGTGGGACGTTTTGTAGCCTGACTGGTTACGGTCGAGGAGATTGTACTGAGAGAGATAACAAGAGTCTGTGGGAACCTCATATGTCTTGGACAGGAATAATAGAATGGATCCTAGCCTGTAGTTTTTGACATCAGGGGAGTCAAGTGTTGGTTTCTTTATGGAAGGAGCTACTCTGGCAATCTTGAAGTCCCCAAGGACACAGCCAGGGCTCAGCTTGATATTGAGGAGTTGATGAGGGAGGTGAGGAACGGGAGAATATCTCCCATGAGATGGCCTGGAGAAGGGAGGAGGGAAAAGGTTTGAGAGGCCATTATTTCAGACAGCCATCACAAACCGCAGGCTATCATTTGGTGAGAGAATGGGAGGGGGGGGGCTCGTTTGGAGTGACCAGTGGGCCGGCAATTGAGTTAATGAGGTATGGAAATGACCAACTTTCTGTTGAAAATGGCTGACAAAACAAAGGGATGATGGCAGCCGAGGAGGGGTTAAGGAGTGAAGAAGTTAGAACATTATGTCATGGAGAGGAAGACGCTTGGCATTGGCCAAGTGGCTTTTGATTCAGGTCGAGAAGACAAGTAGTGAGGAGAGATCGGAAGGATGCTGGGTCATTCTGATGTTCTGCATTTATCCATTTCGCATTATCCAAGGGTTGCAATGGGACAGTGGTTGGGGGTTGTTGCAAAGGCCGTATTGAGGACCAAGGTGATGAGTACACAACCCCACCGGCCAGAAGACCATTTTGAAAATATTGCTTAGTTTAGAGAACTCAAAAAGGGAATATCATCAAAGTATGTAAGTGGAATACTGTACATGATCCCTTGACAAAAACGTTATCCGCAAACGCTCCCAGGATGAACACTGAAAATGTAATCACAATTGAAAGATACATTACAAACGCAGTAATTTTTTTTTTTTTTTTTGTCAATCTATGGGCAAGTGAAAAAGGCTTTATATTGGATGGGAGACAGCAGGAGCCGAGCTGTGGGATATGATATGTGGGAGAAAAGAAACCTTCGGGGAGCGGAGTTCCTGCACTTCCACTGGCACTGCCCTGCCAAACTCTCTGTGCCAACTTGCTATTTGTTTTATACTCTTTGCACCAACTGCTCAGTAATACTTCTGTTTTGCTACATGCGTAACATGGAGAGATTTAAGTATTAAAAGTTATACAATGTGTCAACAAGAGAATGTATTTCATATCAGTCATGTAAATGTACCCGCATTCTCAAAATGCCTTAAGAAGCCCAACTTTTACAAAGGCCATAGCCCCTTAGAGTTACTGAGTGGAATACCCACTATGGAACTACAGAACATTTCTGTACAAACTAGGACACTTATTTGTCAGTCTATTTTTCATGCTTGGGGTTTGCGGAAAAGGCAAACGGCTTGAATTTGTTCATGTTAACAACTATTTGGTATCCACAACAAAGATAAACAAAGGTGAAACATACAGCTTTCCATTTTCATGTGGGTGGAGTCATACACTTCTATTCAGACTTGCTATCACTCAGACCAAATGAAAAGGGATTTTACTTCAGTGTTTCACAAAATGGAATCCAGTAGACTGGCCCGTGCACAGAGATGTCAGCTCATGCAGACAGGGGCGATATGTCGGTGTGCATGATGCGCGTATCGAAGATTGGCGATTCATCCAATGGTCTTAAAAAAAAAGAAATTCTCTCCTTTCATTTCCTCCTCTTCTCCTGCACTGTCTAAACGATACAACATCTCCTGGCAAAGCTCAGATGAAGTGTTGCCACAAGTTTCCTGGCATCGATCGCTTCTTGCCGTCTCCGGTCAGTTCTTATGTGGATCGAAGCGAAGCGTTTCCCCACCACCTGCTTACAGAAACAGCAGTGCATGCCCCAGAGCTATGACTGTGCCCTTTCATCTCGCCACAGAACGTTATGCCAGACTTCGCAGCAACACTCTCGTTTTCCAGGAGCTGAAGTGCGTTTGGTTGTGCAATGTGCAGTGCGCCCTCTGACCCAACGCTGTCACACTGAACTGGGTCAGACTAGCGTACGCACAGTGGCACCTGTAGTCTCCCCACCCTCAGGGAACACAACCAGACCATAACCGCTAAACCACACTGAAGCGGACGACCGGTTCCACATCCCTAGTCGTCGGATCCTCCTGCGCGACCTGGGTCGGATAAAAAGGATAGACACGGTGTCCTTTCCTTCCATCAACCTGACAGCGGTGTTCTCTTTGTGTGTTACGGTACTTTGTGGTTTGTTCCAGGGGTGAGGAGCAATACTGTTTCCCCATTGCAGTCCTGGCCCTTGGAAGTCTGAAGGTGAGCCCTCCCTGAGAGTGGATGTTGTTCTTGCCAGTGTGACGGCGGGTTTTCCCCCGTTTCGCAAAACCAACAGTGTTCAGGGTTTGCAACATACGTATTGTGGCAGGGCACCTGCCACTGACCCATTTAGCCTCCCGGGATATTGGGCTTTCACTCTGAACAGTACCAGGCAGTCACTTGCCGCCAATTGCGGTGTGAAGGAGGATACAGCAAATTCTCAGTCAGTCAATTCATTTGAAACAATGCATTCTTAAGGTAATTAAGAAATATAAAAATAATGCAGTTTTTCCAATTTTAAATAATGTAGAAATGGGAATATGGACAGAATAAGTAATCTTAAATATTATTTGTAGTATGAATGGATACATTAAACTGTGCTGATGTACATGAATGTACATAGAAAGTGAGCAGAGGATATGAAGTGTTCAAGAGATCAATAGATCAGCGTTGCTGGGTAAGGTGCCTAATGGCCTGGGGGTGAAAACTCTGTCTGGAACTGTGTGTCCTGATGCTATGGTTACATCTACCAGGTGGAAGCAGGGTGAACAGACCACAGCCTGTGTGGGTGTAGTGATGTTATGATGCTCCCTGCTTTCCTAAGGCATTGTGTGTGGTAGGTGCCTTGCACGGAAGGGAGATGGCAGCCGATGATGCACTCCACTGACCTTACCACACTCGAGGGCTTTGCGGTCAGCAGCAGAGCTGCTTCTGTACCAGGCAGTAATGCCAGCCTTATAGGATGCTCTTAACGGTGCAACTGTAAACGTTGGTGAGAGTTGTTTTTGCAGACATACCAAACATCATGACTCGGAAGTCAAGCCACTGTCGGGCTGTTCATCTTGGAAAAACTCACGAGGAACTTGAAGTCGGAAACTCTCCACTTCAGCTCCACTGATGTGTGTGGGGGCGTGATCCCCCCTCTGACGCTCCCCCGATCATCTCCTCAGTCTTGCAGACGTTAAGAGAGATGTTGTCCTGGCACCTTGCAGCCAGTTCACTTACCACCTCTCTGTATCTCCAACAACGACGAGACCCAAGATGGCGGTGTCGTCCGGCATGACGTAGGAGCTGTGTGACCAAACAGTCATGCGTGAACAGGAAATACAGGAGGGGTCTGAGCTTGGGACTGAGCTTAGCGGGCACAATATTGTTGAATGCTGAGCTGAAGTCACTTAACAGCATTCTCACATATGTTTTGCCCTTTTCCGGGTGGGATCCTACCCCCTTCATATAGATGTCCTGAGGAGGCTGGTTTTGCAATGTTGTATGCCTATGAATTCCGATAGAGTCAAAAGGGCATGATGTTTTTCTTCCTTTTGTTTACAGTTAGAAATACAGTAGTCGCGAACAATTATTATGGTTGTGCAAATTTCTAATGAGTCATGCGGTTTCTGCAGTGTGTAAACCGTCTTTCTCACTCTGCGCTGTAGACAGAATACTAATGAATGACTAAGTGTGTTGTTTTCCTCTCCCTTTCTCCCTCCCTCTCCTCACTCCCTTTCTCTATCTCTCCTCACTCCCTTTCTCAATCTCTCCTCTCTGTCTTTCTCTATCTCTCCTCTCTCTACACGTGTGTGAGAGCCATTATCTACCTCACTGAAGATGCAACATCAAGAACTTTGCAGATTGTTTCCTTAGTGACATGCAAAGTGATTTGTGACCTGCACATCAAGTCTCTGGGAATATAATGAAAGGTTTAATTAATGAGAGTTAGAAAAAATCTATTATTATTAAACGTCCCCTTGTTCCTCTATCACAAGGTAGGGTGATCTTATCAAATCACTGTCTTGCTCCTAAACACAGCTCCCAGAGGAATAAAACATACAATAGACCATTCTTTGTAAATACTGTTCTAAATTCTGAGACTGAAGTCTTAGTAAAAGCTATTAGTCATGTAAAGCTTCCTCAGTCATGTCAATGCTCCCAAGTATTTAGTACAACTCGTAACATGCCGTTGCTGTTTAGCAGTCACTTGGTGTCTTGATTATAGAAAAAGTCACCAAATTGTTGAGACCTGCACAAAATTGTGATTCATTTTGCTTTGCCCTTGTTGGAACATTGTGTTGCTATTTTCCATTTGATCAACCCAGAATATAATCTGTATTTACATGTTTATGTATTTACATAGTACATAATGATTGCGCATGAATTCACAATGATTTCCTAAATACTTTACTAGCCTAATAAATCAACCTACAGCACATCATGTTATGACAAGTTTTTAGCATAATACAAGATTGGAGTACAATATCAATTGAAAACATCACTGCTCTATGTTAACTATAATTGTTAGTTGGAAATGTGCTGATTGAATGTAAATATTAAGAAAATAACAACAATTGCCAGTGTATCATATAGTACAATGTTCCAATGTTATTAAAATATTAGAATTGCTTAAACACATGATGCATTCCAACATATTTGGAGTGTAGTGATTGAACTTGATGCTACCCGTTTTCCTTCTTTATATTTACACATAACAGATCCGGTTGACATAACAGAAATTGGGCTAATTATGATAATGCCTTTTTTGTTTGAAAAAAGAGCTGTTTGAAAAAAGCCTAAAATGTGAGCCTGTTCATGCGGGATGGAATTTAGGCTTATCTTACGTCAAATTAATTTGGTTGTAATAGACTGTTCATCTGGGTGGAGGGTGGGCTGTAGAAATTCCTATTAGCCATGCGGTTCTATGTAAAAATGTAGAAATGTGATAAAATGGCACATGGAAAATAAGTTGGATACATAATTAAGGAACTATCATCTTAGAAGTAATCTATGCAACCACAAATGAACAAAATATACAGTACATATGCAAGTCAAAAACATATTTCAAGATGTTATTGGTTTTATACATGGAACCAAACTAATTGCTGATTCCTTACATTTGAATGGGAGAGCTCAGTATCTACACCCTGGTTGGTGGGAGGCTATACTGGTCGTTTCATGTGTGTTATGTTGAAGTATTCGTTCCCAATCGGCTGGTTTGTATTACACTCAGGATATATAGTGTAGAATTTGTTGCAAAAGAGCTTCATGTGCAGAATGTTTGCAGTAGATATGCAAACACTGTCAGTTTCTCACAAGGAGCACATATTTCCTTTTCTTAGATATTCCTGAATTTTTCCAGAAAATGTGTTACATATGTGCCAAACCCGATTTAATCATTTGGGCACATCTCACTTTTACTAAGAAAACTCTTCCAGACAAGTTTACCACACAACGTTTTTCATTTATTTTGACTGTCTGATGAAAGGTAAGACATGGCTTCTCTTTTCCAGTTACTGGTTCTATCTAACCTTTTTTTAAAAGATCAGGTAGTATTTTATCATACCTTGCCAATATCTCAATTAGGCCAGGAAATGTTAATTTTCTGGCTCATCAAGCCTGTGAGAGATTTTGGCACTAAAAGCCCTGTTCCTTGAGGCTAAATGCAATGTGACATCTAGCAGTCATTCCAGTAATGCATTCTTATTTTCTGTTTGAGTTTTGTTGTGGTTTGTCAATCCAGACCCTTTTAGATCAGAGTGCTGTACATGTTTGTTATTTAGTTCCAATGGTGCTGTAGTAACTTTTTTCAGGCTCAGGAAACTGTTCCTAAATTGTCTCAACATTTAATGTTGTATATAATCTGAATTATCTTAACTTTTAGTTTACTGCCCTTCTTTTACAAGTAAAATAACAAGAGGCCTAAACACTGCTAATGTTGTCCTGCGATGTGGTTAGTATGGTGCCACTACTCTCACACTTAAACCTGATGTTGCCCTGCGATGTGGTTAGTATGGTGCCACTACTCTCACACTTAAACCTGATGTTGTCCTGCGATGTGGTTAGTATGGTGCCACTACTCTCACACTTAAACCTGATGTTGTCCTGCGATGTGGTTAGTATGGTGCCACTACTCTCACACTTAAACCTAATGTTGCCCTGCGATGTGGTTAGTATGGTGCCACTACTCTCACACTTAAACCTGATGTTGCCCTGCGATGTGGTTAGTATGGTGCCACTACTCTCACACTTAAACCTGA
>JACXGK010008177.1:8493-23252 GCA_016801125.1 Novumbra hubbsi
GGTGTTGGGTTAGGATCGGCCGTCGACACGGTGAAACGGCGGAGCGACAGCGCGCCACTAGCACCTGCGTGAGCAGCAACTATGGGCATCGAGGAGAACAGACCCGAGGAGGAAACGGAGGACAAAGAAGGAGAAAAACCCACCTGAGGAGGCGGAGAGAGTGAGAGAGCAACGGACGATGTGTGAAGTAGGAAGGGAACGGTTTACCCTAACCCGAGATGAACTGGTTGAGACGGAAATAACGCGGCCGGGACACGGCGTTCTGTTCACGCTGGGGTTGACATTCTGCGGACGTGCGTACTGTCACGCGCCTGGCTATCTCCGGACTCCTACGTGGGCGGTCTGCCGCGCGAGCCTGAAATGAAGTGACATCTCTGGGCCTCCTTCATGAAGACACCGTCGTCCCGGGTTCCAATAAAAGCCAGAAATACACCGGGCACACGGGCACAGCGCCGGTGCTGCGCCATGCCGGGTGGCTCTGGGTACGGCTGATGATTAGCGCCCAGGGGATGGCGCCGGCTGTGTTCGGTGGTGACAGTAATGATTTGGGGCACATCTGCGCGTTGCTTTGACTTAGCGTTAGCCGCTAACGGACACAGCGGGCGGCGGCCTATGGAGAATTTATAACCAAGCAGCCACGGTGTCGAGGGGATTGGATCTGACAGATGCCACGGCGATGTGTGTTTGAGTGTGTGTGTGAAACACGGGTGTGCCCGGGGCCCAATCGGAAGGCGGTACGCGGTCTGTGGTCTTTGACCTGTTTGATTCACACATCCTAATGACCGATTCAGGGCGGGGGGGGGCGTGCGTTCGATTTAATCACCTGTCCGCGCGACGACCTGTCTCTCAGTCCAGGAGGCACACGTGTGGTTACCGGGCCTCCGGAGAGTTCCGTGGACATGAGCAGGTTAAGACTCCAGTCGTTGTTGACTGAGCCGCGCGGCTCCCATGTGGGTCGCCTGGGTAAACATGCGAGCCGTGTCAGTGTGTAATGCCTGCACTCAAGCGAAGAGGCCTCCCCGGTAAAACACACACCCCGCTTCCATTTGAACGCGCCTCTGTGATGTTTCCCTGTTACCAATGCACTGCAGGTTGTCTGATGCCAAAGCGATTAGAGTCCGTAGCCACTCCGGCGCCGGTCCCCGGAGAGACTTAAAGCTTTCCTGTTTACTTCCTGAGACGGTCTATTCCTCGCAACGCCCCCCCCCCCCCCGACGGGGGCGAGGTGGGGTCCTGGATCTCATTCCATAATTTCTGCAATAACCTCCCCAGGGTTGCCACGGCAGCTTAAGGCTCAGGTCCACGTTGGGGAAGCGGCCGGAGGAGAGAAGATGATTCTAAACAAGCTACATCTGCAGATAATGAAAAGAAGCACTGTGCCAAATGCTGCGGAAAAAATAAAGTGCCGGTGTGGCCATTTCTAAAACATTTAATTGGACGGCATGAGATGGGAGTTTGACCGACGGGAACAAGATCAACATTGGGACCCCAGGGGCAGATCCAAAATGAACTGGCTACGCTTACCATGTCCTATTATCTGGACATTTTACATATTACTCATTCATCAGACGCTCTTTTATCTCACCAGGGAATTGAATCAACAACGGCGACATTTCAAGCACCATTCAAGGATAGTAAAACGCGTCCAGGTCGAATATTCCTTGTTATAGCATCCTCAAAGGGATTCCTGGTCCTCATCGGGATAGTAAAACCCGTGCCCACACGCACATGCCCACACACACACACGCACACACACACCTGTGGCTAAAGCTATAAATGGATGGGATTGTTATACAGCCAATTCTAACTTTAGTACTCCCCGAGAGGCCCTTAAAAGCCACGGCTCTGTTGTTGCACCTATTTACCACAGTGGCTGGAACATTATGAGAGCACTGAAAACACACCGATCGTAATTGAGAAATCAATATCTAATTTGCTGCAGCGGTCTTAGAAGCCATTCTGCGGGCGTGTGTGTTTAAGCCTGTACGAGGCCGCCCAGTGGTTTCACACGTTGACATCACAGCGCTTGCGCACGTGTGTGTGTGTGTGTGTGTGTGTGTGTAAGCGTGCCCGCCCAGAAGCTTGGAAAGGACCTGCGGCGCTTCACTCTTATCCCTCATGTGGACTTTGCTAGTGGGTTTCAAAGTCAAAGCCCTCATTGCGCTGTGTCCTTACCCCACCCCCACCCCCAGTGTAAAGCCCCCGGCCGCCACGTCTTGACTTATAGTCCTGACCAGCAGCAGGGACCAATGGATTTGCGGCGCACATACTGCACCCTCCTCCCACGGGGACGTGTCATGTGGATGCCGTGTAACGTGCCCCGGACCGCACCGCCATGGCAACCCCCTCCACCTTGAACGTGGCGAGGCGCTCGTATGATAAACAGGGCCAGGGGAGGACGGGGGACGGGGAGGGGGTGGTTTAGTAGGGTTTGGTTTCACTCGTTTTTATTGGATTTAATAGGCGCTACATGAACTGGAACACCTACTGGATCCCTGTCCGTCCCATATCAGCCGTGTTCAAACGTCAAAATGAACGTGAGTATCAATTTGTTTTAAGATGCCTCATAACTAGGTTGCAAACACAGAGGTGAGGGTTGGTTGTTAAAAGATACATTGCTACTTAGATACCTAAGTGATATCACTTAATGCTTATTAAGTTGCTTTAAATAAGTACTGTCCATCAAAATGACAACATTCCTATATTAATCTATTGTACATTAGACTAGATCTAGCATGACTTTCGAGCAAGGTCATAACCTGAAAATGACTAGTGTCTTATTATAGCAGACAAAACACACCACAGCTGTTGTTATGAAAGAATGTGCCACTCTGATTAGTCGCAAGGTCTTACCTTCACCACGGTAACCATGCCGTCATTGGTGTGTGGGTCGGTAATGATGTTGAAGTGACCGACTGGATCTCCGCTGATGATCCTGTAAACGGCGTTCCAGTTAGGCGATCGTGGCTGGTCGCGGTCAATCACGGTTAGGTTGGCGACCGCAATGTTGACCCGGTTCTCTGGAACCTCGCCTGAAAACTGCAGAAAGGGTTTAGATGGAGTTAGACATGTTAGATACCCCCTTCCTTTAACTCATCCTCACCTTGCATTCTCCTTCACTTCTCCTGACCAGCATTCCCCCCCCCACCCCTACTAGATGCTAGTCACACCTCAACAAACTCTACTCCAGAGTTTTGAAGTAACTCAACACCATGCTCTCCCCGTTCCAACGTTTCTCCGTGTTCTTGTTGTCACCCCACGTGGGCAGAGCCGTCTCCCATCCCGGTCGTCTGAGAGACTGGAAGGGAGGGAGACGAGGGCCTCCTTTTGGGAGGACTTAAGAGAAGCATTGGGCATTTGTTTTGTGTCTCCGTCTGAGTGGGTTTCAGATTTCCTCTTGCAGCAGAAACCCATGTGCTAAGTCCTGATAAGCCCGTGCACACAGGATGCTAGGGTCTGCTTTGGTCCGGGATCACTCTCTATGGACACAGATGATCCCGGACCCCGTCCACCACCCCCTTCTCCCCTTGAACACACCACGATAACTTTGTCGTCCATCGCCCCTTATCTACGTAGATCGGCACGCCGACGCCCGAGGCGAACGGCCCGGGCTCCTGTAGCAACAGGCGCCTAGCGCCACGCGGAGTCACCGTGTCGTCGAGTGTAACAGGCGTGGAGGAGTCGCTGAGCCTCTTAGAGGGCGCGTGGGGGATATCAAAGAGCAAAGCCCTGGCCTGAACACTTAGACAGACCATAATACCCTGCCAAGCCCTCAGACACACACACAGGCAGATTAAAAGCTGCTGCAAGAGGGGTGTCTAGAGAACCAATGACATTCTTCAGAAAACCGAGTGGTCCGGGGTGGTCCTACTCGGCTGCTGGGGCTGGAGAACGCGCGCGCGTGTGTGTGTGTGTGTGTGTGTACATCACTTAGTATGCTTTTGCATGTCTGTCTACTTAGTTGTTTCTGATACTGGAACTGTTGTGGAGCATAGAGACCATATATGTGGCGCTGCAAGGCTGGTCTGGGGTCGTAGGCCTCTTGGAGGGGGAGAGTTGAGGGCCGAATGGGGGGTGACAGGAAAATGTTTTTCCCCAACACCGGAGCATGAAGTAAAAACATACACACACACTAACAGGTATAAAGTATAAACTAAAACACACACATACAGTCGCCTTTTCTCTATATCACACACAAACACACACACAAAGTGTCAAAAAACAAAAAAGAAAACACACACACACAGTCTCTTTCTCCCTCTATTGCACACAAACACACACACAAACCAAAACGAACGCAGCCACTTTGAAACACATAAGCACCCCCCGACCAGCGCTTGCCTGCCTTGAAAAATAGGCCAGCATCTGATGGGCCTGATGAAATATTAATCTGTAACATTAAAGAGAAATTCCCCAAACTTTCTATTTCTGGGACGCTTTGACAGATTTATCGGGTTCACTGCAAACACTAAATATTTGCATAATGGCCTGGGTTGTCGACAAAATGGCTTTTATGTAGCATGCTGGCGAACTGGGTGATTTATAGATGGAGCTTGTAAAAATGGCTCCACTCACTGACGCTCCAAGACCACCACGCTACGAAATAACAAGGCAGATCATCGTCAATATGAGTCACATCATTTATTCAGCTCCAGGCCATCTGTGCCGGGTGATTGAAATGCACTTAGACACCGATAAATACGGTGGATGAGACTCTATTGTCAATAGAGTCACTGCAAACCACTGCAAATGTACAATTCTAATGTGGTGAAAAGGTGGTCTGATTCACAGAAGTCCTGACTGGGTTCTGTTTCCCCTGTGAACACAGAAAAGCTTGAGTACCATGTTTCAGAGTACCATGTTTCAGAGTACCATGTTTCAGAGTACCATGTTCCTGAGTACCATGTTCTTGAGTACCATGTTCCTGCCGTCGGAGAAAATCACCAAATTCTCCAAAACAGAATACGATTAGGAAAAGTCTGTAGATAACCTCTGTATCTATTTTTATTACACTACGTTTTCCGGGTCCCATTGGCAGGAAAAGAACCGCTGGTGTCACTGCGTGTTTCACCAGACAGCGACGGTATCTAATACTATTTACCGCCTATAACCCGTTCTTAAAGCTTTTGTCTCTACCTCTCTCTAGCATCCCAAACAACCAACTCTTCACATAGAACCCACAAGCCTCTCCCCCTCTCCCCCTCTCTCTCTCTCCTCGCCGCGTGCCTGTGGAGTAGCAGATTACTAATGAGCTCCACGTCTGAGACACGAGGATAAGTATCTTAATGGCCTCCAGGGCGCTAACGCTAGCTCAGAGGATAACGTCCGCTATGCCTCTGAAAACACAGATGCTGAAACTAATGCTGACAAGACGTCCCGTCACCTTAGAGCGGACGGGGCGGCGTGCGTGTAAATACTGTAGATAACACACATATAGTGCCGCGTCATCGCCGCCTTAAGCCCCTTGGGCCTATGGCACTTCCTTCCCCATCTATCTCACTTCGTCTCTCTCCCTTTCTCTAATTGTCCTTGGTTCCTCCCCCCCGTCTCCCTAACCTCTCAGTGCTCTCCTAATGACTGTGCCATGAGGCGCTTCACCTGGGTGAGCTGTTTCCTATTGCGCCGGAGCTCTGATAAACAGCTGAATTAATCAGCTCAGATCGCCCCCTGGGCCACCGGAGGGCTCAGCCCGCATTAATGACTGACACGGGGTTAATGAGACACACGCACACGCGCACTGCCGGGCCAAAAACGAATGACGATCTCTGATCGTTGCGAACGCATCTATCTCGCGTCAGTTTTGCGCTGGATGAGACACAGACACAGCAGGACCCTCATGCCCAGGACCCCCCCGCCCAGGACCCCCACGCCCAGGACCCCCACGCCCAGGACCCCCACGCCCAGGACCCCCACGCCCAGGACCCTCACGCCCAGTCCGCTCAGCTTCACGTGCCTTTGCTTCAGACCACAGCCGTGTAGAGTGCAGCAGAAATCATAGGACTTTTTCCGGAAATTTGCTACGTTATGTGCAGCTATTTCTCCTATTCTGGACATCAGTGTAACACATCACTCTTGTGGGTTTCCTCATTTCCCGACTTTCAGGAATACAGGTTATATTCCCTGTGTGCCCTCCCAGCCTACCCCCCCACCTCCTCCTACTCCCCCACCCTCTACCATTCCCCTCCCCTCCCACCTCCATCGTCAATTCTCCTTTCCCTTGACAAATTCACTATGTCAGATAGCATAGTGCCTCCAGGTTATGTATGTATGTAATGCGCACACACACACACACGCACAAACACACACACACAGACACCCACACAAATGTGTCTGCGTGTTGCAATCTATAAGAAAACCTGTGACTGGTCGATGCATGCCAATGTATGCGAAGATGTTCAACCACTCCATTCGTGGTCCTGTGGCTGCAGGAACAACCATTTAAAGTACCGGCTAACAACACCGCTCATCACCATGGCCATCGCTGTGACAATCCGTCACCGGGCCTGGTGGTGGTGGTCGTGACTCCTCCCACATGTCACGTGGGGCTGCGTTTCACCCCGTTACGCCCTTTACCCGTCAACTACTACTGTATCGCCTAACCCTCCCCCCTCCTCACCCCTTCTCTCCCTCTCCCCGCCCTCGGGCACTCACGGTTCTGGAGGTCAGTTCCGGGGGGTTGTCGTTGATGTCCGTGATGGAGATGATGGCGGTGGCGGTGTTGGACAGACCAAAGTTCAGGTTTCCCTCCATGTCCGTTGCCTGGACGATGATGCTGTACTGGGACACTTTCTACCAAAGACACAGAGAGGAGACAGTTTAGAACAGTGGTCAAACACACACATGGTCAATCAAGGCTCTATTTTGTTCAACCATAACACACTGGGGATGCTTTTCTTGGAGGCTTCCACTGCTGAGAAATGAGACACTCGTTTCTTGATCTGTCGGTATGATTACTACTGCTTGACTTTAAACATAGACTGTTAGTTTAGTTGTACTAATGTGACGTTGATGCGCAACTAAACCGTTCACTTCAGATGAACAACGTCTCACTTTAAAACACAATGCATGCCTTGAAGCCAAACCAAAACCAGCACTCTTTAAAGCAGACAAAGGCACACCCGTTTCAGATGAACGTTTTATGCTGAGCTCTCTTTAACCTCTGTAGTCATGACTCCAACGTGCTCTCTTAGATGCATCATGCATCACTTTTGGAGTTCAGCCTTGCACGTTTGCCTGCATACAGTTTTTTTGTAAAGGCTTCGATGTAAATCTGTGAGATCTGTCCCTGGCCGTGTGCTGAGCACTCCCAGGGACCCGGGGCATATCTGAGCACTCCCAGGGACCCGGGGCATATCTGAGCACTCCCAGGGACCCGGGGTATTACTGAGCACTCCCCGAACCTGGGGCATATCTGAGCACTCTCAGAGACCTGGGACCTAACTGAGCACTCCCAGGGACCCGGGGCATAACTGAGCACTCCCAGGGACCTGGGGCATAACTGAGCACTCCCAGGGACCTGGGGCATAACTGAGCACTCCCAGGGACCCGGGGCATAACTGAGCACTCACAGAAAGGCAGACAGAAAAATTTAAAAGCAGACAGACAGATATATAGAAAAAACAGGCAGAGGCAGGCCGACATACAGACGGTTTACAGGCACACAGACAGGCAGACCGAGAAACAGACAGACAGACAGCTTGGTGTGTCTCCTTCCTGGGATTCCCAATTACACCGCCGGTGTCTCAGTCACCTGCTAATTACTGAGTAAATACACCAATTAGACTGCGAGTTGCATCAAAACGATTAGACAGCTCAGCACTGCTTGCTCCTCACCAGCCTCTCGACCCCGCATCACCACACACACACGCACGCACGCACACAAACACACTTGTATATTTTGGTTTAGCAGCCTGTCAATCCCGTCAGCGAGCCTCTACAAGCGAGTAGAGCCCCCCTCCCCCCCAATTAGTCATCCATCATTCGCGTTACGAAAGGACATGTAATTAATTAGACTTCCTGCCAGCTACGTGGATCACTGCGGAACCCGTCGACGCTGTGACGCGCCAAAAACCCTCCGCGGCGTTGACGCAGTGAAGCGACCGGCTCCACCGCCCCCCCCCCCTGTCCCCGTCACAGAGCCTTTTCCAGAACCGGGGGAGCCCGGGGGGAAAGGAAGGGTGAGGCAGGGCGAGGGTGAGGCAGGGCGAGAGAGCGGCGCGTTGAAAAGCCCGCGTGTGGCAAGGCGGATGTACGGAGGCACCGAGGCACCTGGCTTCTTATAGAGAAGTCCCCTTTTAGGCTCGGCACTCGGAGGCGAGGCAGTCACGAAGGCGAGGCACTCCGGAGGCAAGGCAGTCACGGAGGCGAGGCACTCACGGAGGCGAGGCAGTCACGGAGACCTTCTGGGACGTTAGTCTAACTGAAAGCCGTTACCTGGGGCAACGGTAAAGCCTCTCTCTCCGTCTCTCTCTGTCTGTCAGCAACCTGGCACGTTAAGTATTTCTGTTTATGTATTTATGCACTTGGAGTTCTGCGAGGGTAAGGGCTTTCTTATCTGTTCTCTACGGGACCCATGGAGGAAACCTTCAGAAGCGCGTACAATTGTGTCCGTGAACAGAGAGATTGTGTGTGTTTGTGTGTGTATGTGGGTGTTTGTGTGCAATAAAAAAAGAGTTTTAGGTATCTCTGTGGGAGCTAGTTCAGGGTGTATGTGTGTGAGTCCAGATAGCAGGGAGGTGGAACAATCTGCTAAAACGTTTCTCTTTGTCTTCCGTTTTCGGTTTTCATCCTCCCCGTCTCTCTCTCCCAAGTCCTCTATGCTGACCTCTCTGTGACCCGTTCGCTGCTTCGTGGTCTTTATCTTTGTGGCCAATCATCTCCCTCCTCTGGATTTCTGCCCCGCGGTCTTGCGTGTGCGTGCCTGTGTGTCTGTGTGTCTCCGAGGTGCCGGGGCGGTTATCTCACGTGCACAGAGATCCGTCGGCACGCGCCCCTGGGCTGAGGGTTCCGTCGGCGTGTAGTTAATAGGTCTGTCAGGGGTGACAGGTGTCTTGGCGAAGCGGCGCTGGGATTCCCTTCACAGCGTTGACGGCGTTGTCACGGGAACACCCCGTGTCACGGTAAATAAAGACGCCAGGAAGTTGTCAGAAGGTGACAGCTCCATAAACAGCGTGACCTCGGGGAGAAGTCTAGGCCATTCGTGCGCGCGGACCCCCCCCCCCCCCCCCCCCCCCACAGCCCCCGTCAGGCACCTTTAACATCCAAACGACGGACCACTTGGAGTTGACCAACGTAGCGTGTGCGGAGCTGCGAGCCGGGACACCGTCACTTGCGTGACGCGATGCCGCCATTTCACGGGGGGGGGGGGGGGGGGGGGGGGGGGGGGGGGGGGGGGGTTGGGAGGCGGGGGCGTTCCTGCGGCTACTCACCTCGCGGTCGAGGCCGGCGGCCACGGTGACGATATCCCCGGTCTCGCTGTTGATGGTGAACATGTTGGGGATGGGGCTGTGTGGACTCTGGGACAGGATCCGGTAGCGCACCATCCCATTGGCTGTGGTGTTGTCGTCGTTGTCAAAGGCCGCCAGGTGCATGACGAACGAACCTGTGGAGGAGGAGGCAACGGTCAGCCAGGGCGCTCACGCACACATGCACGCACGCACACAGATCCGTCATTCGTTTTGTCCTTGTTGAAACTCCTCTCTCTCCATTTTGAGGAGGCCCTTCATTCGTTCCTTCCTCGTCTGCGTCTGTCCATCACTCTGTCTGCCAGTTAGTCAGTCTGTAAATGTGTCATCCTGTCTCAGTCTCTCCTTCTCTGTCTGTCTCTCTCCCTCTACTTCCCTGTCCTCTTCATGATATGTTTCCGTTGCCTCCCAATTACCTGAGGTCGTTATATCACCACAATGACAGACTCCGTCCGGAGATAATTCCAGCCGAGGCCCCCATTTCAAACTCCATTACATTTCAAAGCAGCATTACTCAACGGGGCAGAGGAGCAAATTCCAATGGAGAGAGGAAAGTAAAGACTCGAGGAACACAGTGAGGTATAGATGACAAACAGAGAGGAGCCGAGTTTGGTTCCGTTCCAACTGAGGAGACTATCAGCCCTCCGCCCCTCTTCCTCTGTCAGGAGAGAGGAGGAAATAGAGACGCCGTGTCAGGCGTCGCCTGGGTAATTTCATTAAACGTCGTTCTCAGGGGGCTTAATGTGGACCCTTTGTACAGGCGTCCTACTCTGTGCCTGACAGGATTAAAGCCCCTTAATGACTCTTTAATTTGAAAATGAATTCAACTCTGTAATTGGCTTCCCATTGAAACCATTGGAGCCCTACATCCCAAAACTGCTTTTTTTAACGATTATTGTTCGGCTGCACGTCATGACTGCTCCTTCCAAGGTTTTGGGGCTAGGTTTGTGTATGTGTGCGTCCGTGTGTTGAGGTGTGTCGTGCGCTTTAGAGGAGGCAAACTTAGAAAAGAGAAATAAATAGTTAATGAGGAAAAGGAAGCGCGGCAAGCACCTGGACTCTTCGGGTTTCACATCACCCCTAGCGCAATAAAACCAGCTCATCGGACTTTGTCATTCGTTTTAACACACACACACACACACACATGCACACCAACACACACATATAAAGCGTTCATATCCATGATTCCTCCAATGTTAGGGAACACTTAACACGAGTCTGAGGGACCAAAGATACAGCTGTTACTTTTAATCCTCCATATCCTACCCAACCACTCCATCTGCAGCTTTACGACCATGCAGACCGGCCCCGGGGTCGACCAACGGAGCCCACTGCAGGACACAAGCCCTCCATCTGAACAAAGGCCCCAGGGCCGACCAACGGAGCCCACTGCAGGACACAAGCCCTCCATCTGAACAAAGGCCCCGGGGCCGACCAACGGAGCCCACTGCAGGACACAAGCCCTCCATCTGAACAAAGGCCCCGGGGCCGACCAACGGAGCCCACTGCAGGACACAAGCCCTCCATCTGAACAAAGGCCCCGGGGCCGACCAACGGAGCCCACTGCAGGACACAAGCCCTCCATCTGAACAAAGGCAAAATCAACTGGTGGATTGTGAAACTAAATGAATCTATGAAAAACAAGGAACAGACAAGCCCGATCCCCTGTGAAAAGGAAGCTTGCTGTTCTCTGCAATTTGATTTTCCTGTTTTCTACTGCTACACTGCTCAAAATAATTTAAGGGAACACTTAAATCACACAGGAACCAAATATATTAAAGATCAAAATCAAAATCGTAACTGTGCATTGTGTAATTCGTTGGGAACAAAATGACCGACTCACATCCAAAATGAAAGTCAACAATTAAAATCACAGGCTGTTCCAACTTGCGTGAATATCATCTTGGCAACTCATAATGTGACTCAGTAGAGTGTATGGCCCCCATGTGCCTGTGTTCACTCCCGACAACATCTGGTCATGCTCCTGATGAGATGCTGGATGGTGTTCTGGGGGATCTCCTCCCAGACCTGGTTCAGGGCATCAGTGAGCTCCTGGACAGTCAGTGGCGGTACTTGGATGCACCGATACATAACGTCCCAGGAACCCAGGGCCCACAGCACCAGCATAAGGTCTGATGATGGGTCTGAGGATCTAACAGCAGTCAGGGTATCGTTGGCTAGCAAATGGAGGTCTGTGTGACCCTCCAAGGATATGCCTCCCCAGACCATCGCCGACCCACCGCCAAACCGGCCATGCTGGATGATGTTGCAGGCAGCATAACGTTCAGCATGGCGTCCCTAGACCAGACTTTTACGACTGTCAGAGGTGCTCAGTGTGAACCTGCTCTCAACTGTGTAGAGAATGGGGCGCCAATGGCAGACCTGCCAAATCTGGTGATCTCTGGCGAATGCCAATCGAGCTACACAGTGCTGGGCTGTGAGCACAGGTCCCACTAGAGCAGGGGTATTCAATTCAAATGTTTAGAGGTCCAGTTAGACCAAATTACCTCAAGCAAAGGTCCAGAACATCATGCCTTATTTGCGTTATGTTTCATTGCCATACATATTGAAGAAGTCTAGTATTTGTATGTATGTAATAAACAATGGACTCTCAAAAAAAACTAAAGAGTGTACAATTCAATAATATTTGAACAAAATGTATTGTCAGTTTTCATATTGACCTTGAATACAAAAGAGCTTTTTGGAATGGTTCATTCTAGAAAAACGCTTGTTTCTATTTTTCTATTTTGTTAACTCCATTTCGCAAGCAACTTTAAGGGAACATTCGTTAGTACGTTGTTGAGCAGAGAATGAATGTGTTAGGATTTCGTGGATCAATCATAATGGGCTCTTCGTTAAGATCGTTACATTTGTGTGCCCTCAGTTCGGATTGGAGTGGGTATCTGTCCCCAAAGGATGTGTGCTTTGTCTCGTAGTGGCACTTCTCATTGCCTTTTAATTATCGCCACGGCCTCGGAACATATGAAAACATATTGTTTTTGAACTACCCGTGGGAAGAATGAACAAATAAGAGTCAGTCCACATTAAAAGCTTTGTTATTGCTCTCAGCTTTTCTCTTTCAAGAGCACGACATGTGAAATAACTTTTTTCGGACTTATTTAGTTCTCTGACTATTAGGCCACCTTTCATCTATCTTCCGTTTGTGTCAGGGTGGGTATCACTCGAATTTGAGGCCAGTGCACAAATTTGATTGATTTACAGGGCATATGCAATTGGTCTGAGTTTACTGGGCGCTAAACCAGTGCCGTAAAGGCTAGAAACTTTGTGCAGGTTAAAATGGAAACGTTCCGTCAAAGTGTATTAATAATTTATAATATATCGCTTATAGGTCCTAGTCCGGCTAGGACACCACCTGGGTCTGGACCCTCATTTTGCAGGGCCCTCGCATTGCTCCTCCTACAGAAGAATCATTCAGGAAGGATAAGGAAAGAGCAATTATCTGTGGCCACCACCTGCAAAATCCTTCCATTTTTGGGGGTACACTTGCTGTTGCCTCTTCAGTGCACATTACTTTTATTTGCACCCAAACAGGATACATGGATTCACAATTGCTTGCACTGTGTTGGTGTTGTACACTGTTCCCCTAATTTTGTTGGGCAGTGTAATTCTCCGTCCATGTTTGTGAGAAAGAGGCAGTGATCCATCCAACCAACACATCCCTCCTCCCCCTCCCTTCACCTGGCTTGGAGCCCTCGTCCACGGATCCGTTGTAGACCTGGTTCTTGAACTCCGGCCGATTGTCGTTCATATCTATGACGTAGATGTACAGGTCTATGGGGCTCTCCACTCGTTCACCGTTCATGTTGACAGCATGGGCTCGCAGCTGAAGAGGGCAGAGACGAAGAGGGTCAGTTACGTTAAACAAGCTTAACATTGTTCAAATTATAAACTTGATTGATCACCATCAAGGACCTCTGATCCGGGTGCTATCAGAGGAAGGCCCCAAATATAGTCCACAACTCCAGCTAGCCAATCTCTATACATAAATATGTGCATGGCCTCCTGTTTGAAAAAAAAGTCCTTTGGCTAAATATTTTGTTTATTCAAATTTCATAAAAGGTTTTATAGATTAATTGATTTTATGCGATTTGTTCCAATGGGTTAACTTGATCAGTGTATATACTTTTTCAAGTCACTAGGTATTCAGACTCTTCATTTAGTATTTTGTATGCTCTTTTGGTATTGCTCACAGCTCTGGGTGTTCTTGGGCATGTTTGTACAAGCGTTGCACACCTAGATTGGGGCAGTTTCTCACAGATTATTCCAAGCTCTGTCAGATGGATGTGGAGTGCAGATGACATGCACACTGATGCTGCATACAAAGACACACACACATCCTTGCATTTCCATCCTTGTGGAGAACAGAATAAAAAAGTATCCTAACCTTAACAATCTAACATTTATACCTAAACGTAATGTAACCCACAATGCCTATCCAACAATACTTAACCCACAATGCCTATCCCACAATGCCTAACCCCCAATGCCTAACCCACAGTACCTAACCCACAATACCTAACCCACAATACCTAACCCACAATACCTAACCCACAATACCTAACCCACAATACCTAACCCACAATACCTAACCCACAATGCCTAACCCACAATACATAAAGATAAAAGTAAAACCCTTTTGTAATGCCTAAACTACAAACCATTAGAAATGTCCCCATAAAATCTAATATTTTATGTTTTACATTTCCTGTGAGTGCTTTGGGGCCCTCATCGGTCCACACTCACAAACGTCTCCTAGAAATAAATTAAATCCAATGTACTCCTTATATATAGCCAGTATATTTGCATTGGTTATTGTTATTTGTCAATCATTATGTACATATTCCTTCCATTATTACTTTATTTCATGGTCTATTCCAATTTCTAGCATTTATTAACTCTGCATTGTTAGAAGGGGGGTTATAAGAGGCACTTTTGAATGTTAGACAACACCAGTTGTTCATCAAACATGCAGCAAATAACATTTGAATGGATTCAAACATCCAGCCCTTATGGCTCCTAGAACAAATAGTAGATTTTGGACCAACAAAAAAGATTTTATTTAAATGTAAAGTTCTGGTAGATACATTTCACAGAGTATACAATTCTGGCCTAGCATTTTTATATTCAACACATAATGCCCTGGAATGGGTTCTTCAAGGTAACAACAACAACAAACCATAGCCTTTTTTAAAGAGCTGGCTCTGCTTAAACACGTTATTTCCCTTTCCTTATTCTCGTTTCTTGGTCCAACAGTCTGTGTTGGGTTTATTTCAG
>JACXGK010008178.1:0-16455 GCA_016801125.1 Novumbra hubbsi
GACGGGGTATGAAGGGCAGACGCTCAAGATATAGGGGCAGGTTTGCCCCGATTGGTTGAGCTAGTACATTTTGTTTTCAAGCTGGGCCACTATGCGGCATGGGTAACCGCTAGAGCTACGCCTCTAGGGGGCGGAGCTCCACGACATATAACCGCGAGCGAGCCAGCCGAAGTTTATATATGTTAATATGTATATATTTTTTTTTCTTTATTGATCCCGTGACAAATATGTCTTTTTACGTTAATGTTTATTGGCATACATTTAGTAAAGACCGTTTACCTGGGATTCTTGGAATTTATTGAGTGAATCAGTTTAGCTATCTGCCTAGATTCGCACTCTATCTCGTGAGGGCAGAATAATGAAAACTGTGAATTGTATGCTATGGCTTTCGCAGTCACCATATCTCAGCCCAATTCAACACTGATAGAGGATTTTGGTCCAATGTTTTAGACAGCGCTCTCCAAAACCATCATCAAAACAATAAATAAGGGAATATCTTTTGGATGAATGGTGTTCCTTCCCTCAAGTAGTATTCCAGAGCCTCATAGAATCTATACCAAAGAGCATCAACGTTGTTCTGGAGGCTTGTGGTGATCCAACACCTTACTGAGACATTTTATGTCGGTTTTTCCTAATCATATAAAATCTGTTACTGGGACACTGACTAACTGGTTCATAAAGACTTATAGAATATAATGTCCGTCCTTGATTAATTGATTGCTAGTTTATCAAAATGTTATACATTTCTGGATTTACTTGTTAGAATTATTCATGTAGACTTTCCTGGAATTGATGTTGATGTGCTTCCCATGATCAACAAACATTTTTTGTGTTATCAAACCGTTACGTTAGGTTATGTTGATACCAAACCAAATTATATGAAGATCAATTATTAATATGCCCAAGTACTGTATTTCAGAAATTGGGGGACAAAGGTTTAAAAGAGTTTTACTTACAGTACATCCTCACAGCACTGCAAAGTATTTCAGTGTCAGACAATTTTCTGATCTTTATCAGGGTTGTCACGTAATGTCAGACCACAATGATCCTTCAATGGACATCCATCTACAAATGTTGTATTTGTTCTTTTTCCACTACTTAAGGAAAGCCTAATTTGTTAGCCTCATAAAGAGTAAGCTGTGGACTACTTCCCCCCACTAAGAACTGCCACAACTACTCAGTGGTCTCTTTAGTTGGTGGGACAAAGTCCGTGTTCCAGCAATGTCTTTCTTTTGATCTGTAGTAAAGCTCAAATGACCCATGAAGTGAAAAAACAACAACAATATTAACAACTAACCTATCTTATCAAGGGTAAAAGATAATGCCTAAACACCATTTCTTAACGTCCATTCCTGACAAGAAGTAATAATAATGAAAGGTTCTGCACTTTCAACTTTCCATAGCATTTGGAAGATGAGAACAGTGCTATCTAAGGTGGAGTGTTAAAAAAACAGATATATCTCTTTGTTGGCAGATGCACCTACGGTGGTGCACAGCACATTGATACAAAAAAATACAATAAGAAAAATAGTAATACTGAAGAAGTGTATATTAGCTGTGGATATCAATTGGTATTCTTCTGGTCACTTGCTGCTGTAATGACTTGTTATAGTGGTATTGTAAATTTCAAAGGCAACACTTCTACACATTAAATATTCATATCTAATACTCTGGTATTAAAGTGTTACAAGATGACATAGCATATTGGTTTAATTTGACACATTTCCCTGCTCTGGAATAACCTTCAGGGAGCAACCACTGACTGATTGGATCACTTAAGTGAAATGGAAGACTGCGGTTATAAAAAAATATATATTTCTTTCTGAGCTTGTCGTACATGAAGGACAGCGGGGCTTCCACTCCTCCTGTTCAGGGTGTGGCCTCTTCTGTTGGCAACCGTTTTAGTGCACTACTTTTGACCACTGCCGAATGGGCTCTTGTTAAACTAAATACATTTCCAAATACACCCCCCCCAAAAAAAAAAAAAAAATAGATATGGGATTTGGCTTGTGGTGTCGCTGTGAGGTTGTGTCCATGACTTACATTTCCCCAAGGGCTTCTGTCTTAAACAAAGTGAATGAATACATTTGGCCAATAAATCTAGGCTGCATGCCTAATCAGGGTATATTACCTCAATACTGCAGTACTTTTGAGCATTGTCCTGATGGCTTTGCTCAGAATTAGTGCAGTATTAAGTGAATATAGGCATTCGGCAATGACTACAGGTGTTCTTCAGCCAGTGGGTTTGCTGGGACATGCCCTGTACAATACATACAATTCATTAAGTAGATGGGGAACCTTCTGATTGCCCATTTTCAGATCCAGGCATTAATGCAGAGTGGTGTATGATACAACGGTTCGCTATTTGTGTGGTGGAGTCGTCTACCAAAGGCCAAACGAACACGATTGGTTTGCTGTGTTGTTGTTTCCATTACATTCCAAAAGCCATAGATCAGTGTTTACTTGTGCTGTGATGGACATATAAAGACAAGTTGGGCGACATACAAAATTACTACTTCAAGCAGCGAAGGTGAATTCGAGTGACAATTAATGTCTACTTTTTTCGGCTTTTAATCATATGGTTTGGATGGTTTGCTTTGAGGTAGGGTTGCGTGTGGAGTTGGTTGGGGTGTCATAGCAACCACTGCCATTGTTATTATTTAGATTTGTGCTGAGCGTAGAATACTTTCAAGTTGGTGAGTAATCCTTGAGAAAGAGAGATACCAATGCAGCATAAAAGACCTCCATCTTCCAGTTTGCTGAATGATTACTAAATCGTATCTACGCTGTAATGGAATTGCTGAAAATTCAAACACATCAACCATTAATGCTCAGACATGCAAACATTGTTCAGAATTCAAATGTATTATTTCAGAGCATTTATTGATTCTCAAAAATCTATATCTTAACAAATTTCCTTTGTATTATCAAAAGGTTCACACAGGAGTCTAACATCACATTGTGCTTACAGTTAACAGAAAACTCAGGGTAATTCAACCTTGAGAATTAAGGATCCAAACAAAGTAGGTTTTCATGTTTTCATTTTAATAGTGAAGTTTTCTAAAATATGAACACCAGAGTTTATGTATCAGCTAGTAGTTGTGAATGTCATGAGCCGAAATGGGATCCAGACCCACTGTTCATGAAATTAGTTTGAATAGGAAACATTAATTGGAAATATAGTCATTGACAACAATAGAAAATAATGACTCAGTTTAAAGAACAGAAATATTAATTGAAATAATAATTGTGTCCTTCAAACTTTGCTTTTTTCAAAGAATCCTGCATTTGCATCAATTAGAGCCTTGCAGATATTTGACATTCTAGTTGTCAATTTGTTGAGTTAATCTGGAGAGATTTTATACCATGTGCCCAAAGCACCTTCCATAAATTGGATTAGTTTGATGGGCACTTCTTAGGTACTAAAAAGTCATACTGCTCCCACAACAGCTCAATAGGGTTGGGAACCGGTGACTGTGCTGGCCACTTCACTATAAACCGACTACCAGCTGAATGCTTATTCCCTAAATAGTTAGTGCATAGGTTGAAGACCAGACACGGACTATAACATGGCCTCCACCATGCTTGACAGATCTTTCAGCATCTTGTCATTTGGTCATTTCTTTGTGATCTGAACAACTACCATCCCTACCTAGGAGGCCAGCAGCCTCGGAGTTGCCTTTTTACTGTTGACATTGTGACTGGTGTTTTGTGGGTACTATTTAATGAAGCTGCCAGTTGAGGACCTGCGAGGCATTGGTGCTTCAAACTAGACACTCCAATGTATTTGTCCTCTTTGTCAGTTGTGCACTGGGGCCTCCCACTCCTCTTGCTGTTCTTGTTAGAGCCAGTTTGTGGGGTTTTCTAATAATCTATTAGCCTTTTACAATGATAAACTTGGATTAGCAAACACAACGTACCATTGGAATACAGGACTGATGATTGCTCATAATTGGCCTCTGCACGCCTATGGAGATACTCCATTAAAAATTACAATTGTCATTAAAAACATTAAGAATGTCTACATTGTGTTTTGGATCAATTTCATGTAATTAAAATGGAGGGAAAAAAGGTGACCTAAAACATCTGAACGGTAGGGTACTTCACACACTAATGTCAATTTTACAAATAATCATGACACAAGTATCGATCACTCTGGAGTCAAAAACTCCACAAGTTTGTTCCGTTTTACCTTTCAGAACGCACTTGTTGTCTCAGCCCAACTCTCGTTACCTCTCTCAGAACCATCTCCTCAACCCTAACTTGACAGATTTTAAAGACTGGTTACGCAACCGAGATGCTCTCCTCCTCAAAAGTTCTTCACACTGCCCAAGATGACTTTGTTCTCATCCTCCTAAATGTATCTGTTGCATTTAACACGGAACAATCTTTAATCTCTATCAGGGCAGGAAGTCTTAGGCTTGGCACACACTTCGATTGTATCCTATCAGGCAGGCCGCTCCAACCAGGTGACGTGGAGGTGACGTGGAGGTGGCGTGGAGGTGACGTGGAGATGACGTGGAGGTGACGTGGAGATGACGTGAAGATGACGTGGAGGTGACGTGGAGGTGATGTGGAGATGACGTGGAGGTGACGTGGAGGTGACGTGGAGATGACGTGGAGGTGACGTGGAGGTGACATGGAGGTCACTAGGTCTTCCTATTCTCTAGTCACTTGGCTTCATCATAACCTCACATGGTCTCTCCTATAATTGCACTCAACTAATTGTCTTTTTCCTGACACCCAGCAGGGGAGACACCTGACATCTCATATCACAGCCCTGGTGAAAGTGAATCTGGTCAATAAAGAGAAAAAATAAATAAAAAGAAAAACATCGTTTTTAATGTATCCGTCCACCCAGATAAGCTAGTGAAGGAGATGTAGGAGAAAGGAGATGTTACTGGAACACACACTCTGAGTAGGGTTAGAGTCCTGCTTCTGACACTTCAAAAAGCACTTTGTCAAAAAGTACCCTCCCCCACATGATGTCAGGAAATCAATAGTCTGTTTTGGGGAAGAGCAACTTCGAGGCTCTGAGGCCTAAATCCTGTTTCTCAAATCCAGAAAAGAAGCTATGACTGTTCTATACAGAACCATTACTATATGGGAGTCTGACACTGCACATCAAGATAGCAATAAAATCAGATATAAAAGGTAATATGATAAATAGCTTGACACAGCACCACGGGAATGGTAAACAGCTACACACAAACAAATGCGCTCGGGCACAAAGACTCTTCCCACATAGACACATTGTTTTTCATCATCATGCAGTAATATATCAAATGTGATGTCGGCCTATACATTATGTACTATACTGTGTACCAATACTGGCTGTAATGCTG
Source organism: Novumbra hubbsi (assembly GCA_016801125.1). Taxonomy (NCBI): domain Eukaryota; kingdom Metazoa; phylum Chordata; class Actinopteri; order Esociformes; family Umbridae; genus Novumbra; species Novumbra hubbsi. The sequence goes on from JACXGK010008178.1 coordinate 5,346, forward strand.
CAATGTAGATGAGCTTAATTTCCAAAGTTGTGTATGTGTTTTGTCTGCTCTGGCTACAGATAATGTTGATCCTAATGTATACTAACATCACAATAATGTCAAGAGGCATTTGAAGCATAGTCCTCCTCATTAGACTCAATCGCTTGATGACATCAAGTGGAGTATTCAAGAAATTAGAATTCAATTAGCCAGTTAACTTTGATAAATGTAAATTAATTTAGTGGATGATTAAGAAAGCTATATTTACAATTCTTATGATACATTTTTAAACCCCCTAATTCCCCTCTCCATTCCCCAATGATGCTGTACCTAATTCTAACTATGGCCTTGTCTCATCGTAACAACCTCCAATAGATTTGGTGTAGTTGCACCATGCTAGGAATCATCCCTTTGTATCCACTTTGTTATGCATGAATGACATGAAGCTAATGTAAGGAGATTACAGTGCATGACTCCACCGCTCCATGAAGTGTCAGTACTATTAGACATCAGGTATTTGGTATGATAATTCATCTGGTTTTTAAAAGTCCTGGCTTTGCAGTTTGTTTGACAGGAATGAAAGCACTGTCAAACTGCTTCTAGCTGGTACTTGTACATATTCATAATATTTTAATTCAAGACTATACAGAAATGATACAGATACTATACACAGATACAGAAAGCAACATGACTGGACAGTAAGGCCTGCAACAGAACGCAGATGAGTAAGAACCTAAGAAGGTTGGTGCTGCAGATCTTGATTCATGCAGGATTGGTAAATAACACAACCTCATTCTCTGTATATCTGTTATTAAACTAAATCAGAAGTGTTTGGCATGCATGTCTGAACAATTTGTAAGAGGATATTTTTTATTTCCTCAATAAACTTTTCTTTATCCTTTCAAAATGTATGACCTCCAATTGGTACGAGGCAGCAACCTACAATGAACATCTTACTAAGCCCCTCTACTTCTTTCTACACTGCGTGAGCCTGTGCTTAGAGGACAGTGCATTCTCTTGCGAGAAAGGACAACCAAGTCAGACTCATTTACCCCGGAGGCTTTTCAGCAAATTAGCACCACCTTATGCAGGACTCTCTGCTTCTATCGGTTATTCTTGACCAGGATTTGAAATCAATTTACCAGCTGTACCCAGACTGCTGCCTCATTCGGGAGCCCCAGAGACAGTTTTAGGGTCTCAGCTGGCCTGGTAAATCATTGAGTCTACTCTATTGACATCACAATAACCTAGCCAAAGTAAAAATTCCCAGAAGCCTTAGGGGATGTTTTCTATTGTCATATTAGTTTCTTTATAACTATATGTGATGTTTTCCACCCTTCTCTTTTGATTTCCTGTTCCTTAGTAGGAGCGCTGTACAGCAATAAATTTAACAAGCAAACCCCAGCAGTGCTCCAATCATCTTCAAGACACCTGTCAGAGGTATTTATTGTCAAAATGGAGAAAAAAAAGGAAAGAGGAGAAAGGAGACAGGAGTACAAGGAATTGTCCAAAAACGGAGGTCATTTTTACATTGGCCCGAGCCTGGACTTTCCCTGTCCCACAGGTAGCTACCCTTGACTGAAAGCCCGGTACCATTCATTACAGCGAAACCCAGAGAAACAACTTGGAACAAGGCGCTATTCACTTTTAGTCCTTAGAGGGCCTTCATCCAGCTGGTTTCTCTAACTGCCACCACCACCCCCCTCCTTCCCTCCCTAGCCAGCCTTTAGACTAACGCTGTCTCTTAAGAGCTGAGATAGGAAGCCACATTGGTTCAATCATGACAGATAATTCGCCAGAATCAGCTGTTGTCCCAGGATGCAGTGGTAGGCTTACAGTCGATCTGATCTAAGTTTCAGAAGCTCCCTTCCAGCTCACTGTGGGTCACCAGAAAACGAGGATGCACACTAGTTTTCCATGGAGTGTGCTAAAAAGTAAAGGGGTACATTTGTAAGCTGGCAAAACTGGTTCAATTGGCACTGGTTTGCCCACTGGGTAGTCTAATAACAATGGGATCAATAGCCACCTTCAGTCAAATAGCGTGGCCTGGGGTTGTCTAACGGTCGAGCCAGTGGATATAGAACACAACAGCGTTTGTTGAAATGTGTCCCGTTGCTTTTTCAGCAAAAACTTTTTTTCTCTGTACTTTCAAATAACTGAAAGAAGCCACTCCGTAAAACGAGAAAAATAACTAAAATATTGAGTGAGGGGCATTGAATATCACCCAGCTGAATAATAGCTATTAAGTGTCAAAAGGAAACACATGAAGGACTTGAGAACTGAGTTGGTACTATTTGACACAATTGGGAACGACGGGTCGACCCATAAACACACCTTGGAGCTCAGGGAGGGGAGTCAAGTGATTTGAACGGGGGGGACGAGGAAGCTTGGCAGAGTAGCTTAATGATGAAACGCTCTGTTTATTAGATGGAACAGGCATTAATCACTCCTAGCCAGGGCCCAGGGGCCAATAACTTGAGGAAAATCCAACGCTGAGGTACTCTGGCTCTGATTAGAAGGTGTGTGTGTTGGGGTTTGGGGGGGGCGGTTTAGCATGCCAATAATTTTTATCAGCTAATTCAGGGGAATGACTTGCGTTGGTCGAGTGACATCCTCCTCGGAGACGGATTCGAGCCTTTAGCTTGTGGTGATGTTAGACAACCTCACAAAAGGGAAATTAGAGCAGGGACGAGACGAGTGTCTGTGTCACTTCCTATGCAATTGTCTTGATTGGCAGGCCACTGATTCCCCCCTGCGAAGGCTTTATCTACAGTGTCTTAATTCTGTTGTCATCTGAAAATGTGAAAGGATATCCCGTTAGGGAGTTGTAAAGTGACGCTGAATCACTCTGGGCTAGAAAATAGGACTGGATATATACTGAGATATTCCCAAGAGACAATTGCGCATTGGAAGTTCATTAACACCCTGCCATTTGAGATAAACCGACGCAAAACTCTCTCAACACTCCAAATCAAAAAGGGACATCTAGTCAGAGAGCTTGATGTCAGCAGTTTTCAGACAGTTGTCAGGCATCAGTGGGATCAACTGAATAGGATGGTGGACTAATGGTATATGCAGTTCTACACACATTTCTTTTGAGAGCGAGCAGCCTGCATCCTGACAGCCTCACAGCACTGATCCACATGCAGAACGAAGGCCCATGGGCACGTGGTGAAGGTGGCCTGGCACACTGCCAGAAGGGCACGTGGTGAAGGTGGCCTGGCACACCGCCGGATGGGCACGTGGTGAAGGTGGCCTGGCACACCGCTGCAGCCATACTCCCGACCGATCTATCCTTAATTATGTTTGACAAAAGCCTGCGGCATTATCACAGGCTGCTCTCACCCCACCCACAAGACCGTTTATTCACTTACCGTCGGTCAGATGGCGGCGGTATTGTAGCATTGGGTCTCATACTAAGAGGCTCATACTGAACACTTGTCTGACCACCTACACTGAATCTGCTCAACTGAGCCTACTCATACTCACACTTACCCTTACAGACACACATACGCACAAATATTTCTATTCATATTATTATATTTTCTTACTATTTTAGCTAATTTAACTTTTTTTTGTTACAGCATTTCTTTTAGCACAAACCTGTGTGTATATATTTAGTTAAGTTTGGATATTGAGCAGACAACTCCACTTCAAGCCCTGTAATAGAAAACATTAAGTAACTAGAAAACGTAAAATTTCTGGGGAAAATGTGAAGTGTGCTTGCAGTACGTTACCACAGATAAAGCTGCAACCTCCGAACAGCAGGATAAAAACAGCAAGCATACCATTTTACCACATTTGAATCTATTTTCATACGATTTCATTTCGTATTTGTTGTTAACCTTGCTTTGTTTTTTGGGTAAGAAAAATATTATTAAAATAATATTTTCTTATGTTCAATAAATTTGCTAAATTCCATACAGCTACAGTATGCAACTGTAACGTGACAAAAATAAAGAACGACTTTACCGAAGACCCAGACAAACTATTTGTCTTTTCTGTACCCAGCCTACTGTAATTTATGGATCTAACAGATGCATTAAGAGTTCCACATCCGGAATATGATAACTGTTTGCAATAGTGGACGTATTCAGCATTATCTATTAAACATCGCACACCCAGCCCACTGGAATAATGAACGAAAGAACCAAAGGACTTGAAAAAATGCAGAAGCAAGCACACTAATTATGGTGCAATTTTATTGTAATTGTCATATTTAAGATCTCTAAACATATGTTTTGGCTTACAAATAACATTGGGCCAATTTCAAAATAAAATAAAAAGAAACAAACACGCTTCCATGTCAGCCCAGTCATCTGTTTCAAATTCTACTTAAAAGAGACTTAAACAATACTCGTCCGGCAGGAACACTCCTCTGTTTCAACACAGTAACAACACAGTAACCCTGATAGATACAACTTAGCCTCAAATTGGGTTTGTTTGGATTAAACTGACAACACAACATTTAGGCAATGGAACATTAAAAAATGTAAGATATGGCCAATACAACCCAGTTAAGAACTGTAACCGAGCACAAAAGAACTAGTGCTGCCGGAAGACAGTCCTTAGCAATAGTATACTGGCCATGTACCATAAACATCTGACATGCCTTTTTGTTGTCATAAAATGGTTACCAACACAATTAGCAAATCGTCTGTCATTTTGGGTTAATCCCATGGCATATTTAATTATTTAATTATTATGTTGAATTTTGGCATTGTAATTAAAGAAAACGGCCATAAAATCTCTGTAGTAAAAGCTGGTTGATAGTCACTACTTCGTCACAATAAATTATTTTGGGTGCTTGCAAAAGTGCATCATAAAATAATAAATATCAGTTGGTTAACAATAGGTGCATTGTATTATGTTGTCAAAAAGAAAACCAGCAATTTTCCTCTCTTCCACTGGAGTCACCAATACACACAATCATCTTGCCTCAAATAAGTAGCGACCGATGGGGTAAACCAAATCCCTCTTTGATTTGTAGGTTGCTAAACTCTTCAGTGGTTACTCAATGTGAGAAAACAAGCAGTGAATAGAGTAGGGAATCACTGGGCCATTTAAATTGCTTTTCAAAATATATAAAAAAGTGAAAGTAAATCAGGTGAAAGAGATTTAGATGAATGTGGTGATGATGTAATTCAGCTAACACGGACAACCTGCTAAGTTTTGAGGGGGTGCGCTTTATTGGCAAAATACCAAAGATAAATGTTGTTTTTTGGTTTAACGCTGTGACCATATACCTGAAACCCCTGAGATTCCTTGTTGCTTAAATAAAACAACTACCAACGCAATAAGTATAGCACAACAACAAGAATATTTGATATACCACATATCGAATTCAAACTACCAGCTTTATAACTTCTCTCATTTCACTTGAGCTGACGTGTAGACAGCAGTCCATTCACCCCAAAGAAGAAATATTGACTCGCATAGAACATAAATAAGATTCCCGAATCACAGTTCCAACTGTGTGTTCTCTCGCACTCCCCCCAACCTCTGTAATTGTGCTATGAACAGGGTGGGTGCTGTGATCCTAACTAACTTCTCCAGGGGGAAGCTTAAACTGCAGCAGTAAATCATGTCAGAACCATTCGGTGTAAGCACATTAGAATTCATTTTGGTCCATGAAAGAAATGTCACACTCTCTTCATGTTGCCATATTCCAGAGCTTCCGTTAAAGGTATTTAACAAGACCACCTTTGGGAATATCTCGTGTGATTATGGTTACGATATCTAGGGAACACTTTCGCTGCTTTTTCAGTACAATGGTAACATTTCCTGCTAGCAAACCAAAAAAACAGTGTAGTGCTTTCCACATCCACCATAACTCACTGATGGTAGGCCTTGAGACTTCTTTAGAGTGGCTTTCCATCAACTCCTCTTTTCCTCTCCAAGTTCAGGTTTTGTGCAGACTCTTTTGGGTAGATAGTCTTTTCCTCTATGACAACATTTTGTTCAGTTCTCTGTTTCTCATGTCGCCTCTCATCTAATGTAATAAAGCGCCTGTAGAAAAGGTGGGTTCTGTAGTTGCCTTGTGAAATGAAAATTGATTAGTCACAGGCCAGGTCATAATGTTCTGTTAGAATTCATTATACTAGTGGCTGCAAATCTTCTGCACGTTGAATTGTCAGGTCAAAGAAAGTACCTCTGTTGGTGTGTACACACAATAATCCTCCATTTCAGATCTGAATACCCTAATTACAGTACTGTAACACTTGAGAAAGTAACTGTCTACAGATCTGTCACCAAATTCAAAATTTCGTGGCTGGGGGCCCCTGGCCATATCTGTGCCTCGGGGTTCACAGTCAGGGCATGACACATGGAGGTGCCTCTAGCCACCTCCATGCCACTGTTGTGAGCTCCTCAGTCAGAGACAGCTGTAGCCAGTTGCTTCTTATTGGGGAGCCTACTTAAGTTAGGTTTTTAGCCACACTCGGGGTGGTTTATTGTTTGTGCACTTTACAACGTTCATCGGCCTGTCTTGTTTATTGGTATATGTCCAGTGGATGCGCTACATGTTTTATCTGTAAGTTTGCACAGTGTGTTTTATGTTTAGTTAGATATATGTTTTTTGCTGCTTGTTTCAGCACCTTTAATTTTGTGTCTAGTTCGTGTTTTGTTTGTCTTGTGGAATAAATTCACCTTTCCTTTACAATGTCTGCATCTGGTTCCGTCACTTACCGAGGCCGTGACAGAGGGAGGTTCTAATGAAAAATAATGTCAACTGATTTTGCACTGCTGGTTACGTCAATTTATTTTTTGTTGGGAACATTTCATTTATAAACATAGAGAAAATGTTCACCTGGTACATTCTTTTTTTCTTGCAGATTTTTCCAGGGATCCCACAGGGGGCAATGCAATTGGCCAGCATAGCATTGGGGGTTACTAACCACATGTGGTTCTCTTGCCTTGTCAGTCTCTAGGACTGTGAGCTCAATGACGGTAGAATGCTGATGCATATACATTTGGTCTTCCTAGTTGAGCAAGCAGAGCTTTGGGGGACACATATCTCAACATTGACTTTTAAGTCCATTTAGATTTTTCAGTTTTCCCAAGGAGAAATAATTCAGCAATTTCTAGTCTCACCAACAGACATGGTGTTAACACCAAAAGCCAGAAGAAAGGAAGCAGTCTGGTATTTGTTCAAGAAGGTACACTATACTAATTCTGTGTTCAATTTAAACAACTTGAATTACTTCAAATGAAACACTATAAGACAAGAACATTTCTACTTTAGGGCCCTAAGAAGAATGTTAGTTTAACAAATCTAAACTCTTCTCTAAACCTCTTTTGCAAGGGTGATGGTCTCAAAGACTATGATGGTCTCACAATCCTGGGCAATAACCCTTGTACATCTTGGGTTAGCATTTCCACTGTGTTAATTTCTTGACATTTTGGCCTTTCAAGTGGTCAGATTTTATAGTAGAATAGTGTTCATTATATGGTGGATTCTGGAGACCCTCAGCTACAAGAACAATGTAGAGAAAAACAAATGTTGTAAGTCTATTTTATGATGTGAAAAACGTAAATGCTAATGTTTTGGTTTTTATTGAGGAACCATAGTTCAATGTAAAAGGTTGTTGGTTTTACAATGTATTTGGATACCTCCACATATAATATAAATATAAAATATATCACTCACTGTATCTGTTCTGTCATGAAGTACTTACAAAAAGCCATCACTCGATGGCAATCCTTCTTTTTTTCAGAAATATCAAAAAAAATTGGGTGAAATTTGTATTTATGTTACACAATAATACATCACATTTGGTTGTTTTATCGCAGTATCTGACTGATTTATGCATTTAAAGGTCTGATATTTTTATCGCAATTGGGAGGCTTCTGGTTGACCGAAATACACAAATGAGGTATTATTCTTTGCCGCAATGTCCTCTTTCAATTGAAAAAAAAAGTGGTCCCCTCTTTCCATCCCAAAGGACACTGGAACTAAGAGTCCTAGGCCGAATCATAAAATACAGCCCCAGACCATTATACCTCTTCTAACAAACTTTGCAGTTGGCAGTACGCATTCGGGCAGGTCGCCTTCTCCTCGCATAGCTAAAACAATTTAATCTCTCTAATCCATTCCAATGTAACTTTTTCACTGAGTCCAATATCAGCACCCAGTCCAGCTGATGCTTGGCTGAGCAAATGGTGATCTTAGGCTTATGTGTGGCTAATCAGAAATGAAAACCCATTCCATGAAGCTCATGACGAACAGTTCCTGTGCTACATTTGTGTCAAAAAGGTGGTTTGGAACTCAGTAGTGAGTGTTGCAATTGAGTATAGGTGAGTTTTACAAACTACACATTTCAGCACTCAGTGGTCCCACACTTGTCAGCTTGTGGGGTCTATCAATTCATGGCTGAGTTGTTGTTGCTCCTGGTCATTTCCATTAAAAAAGAAATCAGCGCTAACAGAAATTGGACCAACTTACTGGTTAGAAGTTTGGGAGGAGAGGAGTAACAAAAAAGTACAAGCTAAAAGTAGGACTCTTAATATCGGGATATGCAATAAATGACAACTTAAAGCATGTTAAACAAGCTTCTGTTTTACATCTACTCTGTTTACTAACCTTTTCTGTTTACTGCCTCTTCTGTTTACTGCCTCGTTTGTTTACTGCCTCTTCTGTTTACAGCACATACTGCTCAAAAAAAGTGAGGGAACACTCAAATCACACATCGGGTCTCAATGAACAAAATATATCAAAGATCAAGTAACACGATCAATGGTGTCCAGGGATGGGCAAATATATATTAATATTTATTTTAAAATAAGATACCAAATACCTTAATTTTAGGTGTATAAAAAACTACAAAATACAGGTGCCACAACAAGTATCAAAATAAATGGCTCTATTTTTGTATTTTAACATTTACATTTACAAGGGAACATGAAATTACATGGCAAACCTTCCATCTATCGGCCTCTTTGATTTATCCCTTCACCAGTACACTCACTCAGTTGATCAAGTAGATATTTGATAGCAACGGCTTTTCTCTGCCTAACGAGTCATGCAATAAATCTGACATATGCAACCAGTTAACAGATCAATAATTCAGATATCCCTGTGATCACCCAGATGAGGGTTAGTTTTAAAATAACCACAGTTAATCACTCATAATTGTATCCTAATTTAGTTACAGGGTGTGGGGTGATGAAGGGCCTATTTTGCATGAGCAATACTGACTCTAGTCATTCACAAGAAGACAACTGATGGCACCATTATTCATAGCAACAAGTTTCTAAGTAATTAATCATTTGATTGTTAATCATAAATATTATAATACATTTAACAAGTTACAACATGTTGCGGCAAAAACTTAACATAGCACAGAAACATCAACTTTGAGGGCTGCTACTTAACATGAACTGTTAGAAATTCGGATATTAATACATTTTCTATTCTGATCTAAACAAGTCTGGGCAAATTACTGAGTAGACACCAATCAGGTGCAGCTTTTATGATCATAGTGCCAACATACGTCACGCCCTTGGAACACCAAACCAAAACAGGATAAGCATGAAGGACCACACGCATAGACAGAGTATTTACCCCCCCTCCCCTGACCCTCTGACTAAAATCACAGAATGTTTCGAAAAGTTGTCCTTGTCCCAAGCGGGCGCTCAACGACCCCTACCTTCCCCTCCACCTCACCCCCCCTCTGTCCCTCCACCACTCCCATCCACCCCCCCTCCACCACTCTCATCCTCTCCACCTCCACTACATTCATCACTCCCTCCACCATCCTCTCCACCTCCACTACACTGCGCTCCCCCTCCACCATCTTCTCCACCCCCACTACAATCCGCTCCTCCTCCTCCACCCACTCCACTCCCTCCACTGCCACCATCACACAAACCTATCAGGGAGCTGGTCTTACCCAACAAGATTATTGCTCACACTCCCCTATTCCCAACTCCGCCCCCCCCCCTAAAACGAATACTTAGGCATCGTCAAAAACCTTGATGTGTATTGGGTCCCTGCTATTGTAAAACTAGCAATGCCGACTGTCTTGAGAACACGCTTGGACCCAGTATCTCTATTCCTGTGTTGATTAGAAATAGAAGGAATCGAGTGCCTGCATTTTATGAAGCAAACCTGTCTAATTGTTTTACTAGTACAGGACCCCCTATTATCCCTATTAAGATGGCCTTACTTAATATCAGATCCCTCACAAACAAATCATTCTTGGTAAATGACATTATAAGTTCCTACAAGTTGGATTTCATGTTTCTCACTGAAACGTGGCTAACTGAAGACTGTAGTGCTACTGTTCTCAATGAGACAGCCCCTGAAGAATATGGCTATATGAATGCATGTCGAAATGGTAGGAAAGGAGGCGGAGTGGCTGCCCTATTCAAAGATGCATTCCAATGCAAAGATAGTCCGCTTGGTCATTTTATTTCTTTTGAATACCTCTGTTTTACACTGCAGGGTGCTCCTAAAATCTTGTTTTTAACCATGGATGATTTTGCTGAACTACTTTCCGTCATATGCGTTGATTATAACTGGTTTATTATAACCGGGGATTTTAACATCCACCTAGATAAAGGTACCGACAAAAATGCCAAAGATCTTTCTGCACTACTTGACACTTTTGATCTCACTGTTAAAGACATGGCACTGTCTGATCATTTCTGTGTGTTTTTTGAAGCACCGATCACCCCGGAAGTTCAAGTAAACTCAGTTTCTGTTGGGAAAAGGTACATTCATGAGAGCACCAATGCTCATTTTACGGAGGCCATAGCTATCTTGCCAACATTAGGTGCAGAGTCAGTTGATGAACTCCTGGATGACTTTAACGCCAAAATATTGAATGTCATGGATCATGTTGCACCGATAAAGGTAAAGAAAACTCAGAGCAAACAGAAAGCCCCTTGGAGAAACAAGGTAGCGATAACTGCCCTGAATAGAGAATGTAGGAAAACGGAATGTAAGTGGAGAAAAACTAAACTGCAAATAGATTATGACATCCATAAACAAAGCCTTTGTAGCTTCAATTATGAGTTACGCAAGGCTAGGCAGCAACATTTATCGGGAATGATAAACAACAATATCTGTCACGTCGCCTCCTGGTGGCGGTTCGTCCTCCGGGCGCGTGCCTCCCCGGCGTTCGACGTC
>JACXGK010008179.1:0-23152 GCA_016801125.1 Novumbra hubbsi
AGCCCCGGACCCCCTCCCCAAGCCCCGGGCTGAGCCCCGGACCCCCTCCCCAAGCCCCGGACCCCCTCCCTAAGCCCTGGACCCCCTCCCCAAGCCCACGAACAAAAACACGACATAGCCAAAGTCCATCACTGAAATTCTGCAAGCCCCCGTTTTTAAATAAAAGCTAAATACAAGGTTGCCCAGGTACAGGCCCGTTGGTGGAATTATGCCACACCATGTCAGAAACTTAAAGAGGAATGAGCACAAAACATGCCTGGAAACAGCAAGCATTAACAAATTCTGTGAGTGGTGCAAATTACTATAACAAATATGTGTTTTGCAGGCAAAACCCTTCACATAAGAAACACCCGTTGCTATGTAGGAAAAAAACCACTATAAAAGATATAAGGGTTTGAGCTCAGTACTGGGTTTGCTCAATTTCATCTTATTTACACTATCCAGCATCAAACCACTGTGCAAAGTCTGCCACACATTTTCTGGGGGCTCTTGACTAAAATGTAGACATTTGGTAAAAAAAAACAAAAAAAAAACATACAGCTCTGGAAAAAATGTAGACCACCGTTTAGCACCTTTCTCTTTCCTTTCCAAATAATTTGATGAGGAATGTTTTGAGTGAGAAACAGAAGGCTATAACCTGCAGTGGTCTCTTTGTTTTTGAAACCCTTCTCTCCCTCATTCAAAATTGTCCTTAAAAAAAAAACAAAAGAATAAAAAAGGTGCAGTGGTCGCATCTTATTTTCCCAGAGCCGTACATCACTCAAACCATCCTCTCACTGCAACGAAAGAATAAAATCTGCTGGTTTAAGTTTGGAGTACGGTGACGTGGTCATCAGTGCAAGACGTTGTTTGTGGTCAGTCTGAGTCTAGCTGGGCATCACAAGAGACTTGGCATTCTCAATGGGCAGCACAAACTGTGGGAAGCAGGTTCCCAGGTGGAGGAAGGACATGCCGGCCAGACGTGGGTCTGAGAGGATCGGCGCGGCTCCGTAGAGGGGGACGGGGGCCATCCAGAAAGCAGGGGGGCCAGGGTGCCCGGCTGGGTGTAGCGTGGCAGAGGTGTTCCGAGTGGCGCACAGGATGGAGTTAGACGGCATGTCCCTTGCCGTCCCCCAACAGCTGGAGCTGGGCGGTTTAGTGTCGGGATGCAGGGATGGCTCCGTGTGACCCAGAGAGGTGAGGAGGGAGCCCCACAGACACATTACAGAGTTCTGGGACAAGGCTGGAGTCTCGGGGTCGTGGTTGACACTGGTGTGGAGGGTTCCGAGCCGGCAGTTGTGGCTGTTGTTGACCAAGACGCAGCGGCGGGGAAGGGATTGTGCCGGGCTGGGGGTCTCTGGGACCGGGCCTGGTGGTGGTGGAGAGAGGCTAGAGCCAGGAAGGTGGACTGGACTGACAGGGGCCAGGGGCTGGCTGCTCCTAGGGGAGTTGAGTTGCTGAACTACAGCGCTGGTGGCAATGAGGCCCGCCACGCTGGTCAAATACATCAGCCCCAGCACACAGGTCACCTGGAAGAATGGAAAGACATTCAGTGGGTTTATTTCTGGCCCCCCGACAAACTTAAGGTCAGTTACTTTCAAGGAGTACGCCATTTTCATTTTACATTTTCATGGGTTTCTAAAATGAGCAGTTTTTCACTAATGAGATGTCAGTGCCATTGGCGATTGCCCATTAGCAATTAAACATATTTGCTTTACCAAAACATACATTTTATTGGTCGATTGTAAAATGTTCTGTTAGTAATAATAATTTTGTGGCTGCTGATATTTATCTTATTTATATGCAAATGTTTGTATTAGTGTGCATTCTGGAACCGAAGGTTCATGGGCTCATGGTTCAGCTCATGGTTGCTCAGGGGCACGTCAACAGAACGGACAACTATCTGGCAACCCGGCCGACCCTCTGGGCCCCTCACCTTGGCAACGTGCAGGTAGACGGCCGCCAGGGCCTGTCGCCATCCAGCATGCTCCAGCAGCACACAGAGGTCAGTGTAGGTGAACCAGCCCCGCTTCATTCCCTGCTTCTCTGCAATGCTGGGGTCACGAAAGGCCGGGGTTAATACAAGTACAAAAAAGTGGACCTCGAACAGAGGTTGGCACACAATTGAACGTTCAAGTGACAGACATCCAGCACAGAGAAACAGCTTCAAGTAGCCAAATGATTAGGGACTGACCAATTGCGGTGCCTACATAAACATGTGCATCTATTTAATACTCCACAGTGCACAACACCTCTTGGGTTTCTGATGGTTTGATATCAATCATTTTTTAAAGACTAGCAATAACTAGCCTGAAACACAAAACAAACATTTAAGGGCACCTCGGCCAGGAGGTCGGATTTTTGCACTTTTGCACACGCTATTCAATCACTATGAGTATTAAACAGACCTTAAAAATGTGTGAAACGCATTACAGTGAAACGCATTAAACACAGATGGAAGAATATATTTTTCTACTTACATTAGGACATTACAGCCGTTTTATACCAACACGGCAAATAAGTAAGCTCACTCCACTGATTTGTGCCTTGCTTCTAGCTAAACAAACAGCTTATTTTGGTTAGATAAATAAGATAACCATTAAGATATATGGCTGGTCATCTACTCTTTTAATACACAACTAATTACTGCCTTTATAACAGCAAATCATTTGAGCCGTGCTTATTGTAAAACCTACAAAATTAACTACTGAAATCTGTCACCAGCAATCTACAGTACAAAGCCTACTCTTTAAAAATGGTTACTTAGCTGTTATTACAAAAAAAGTGGCATCCTTTATAGAACAACCAGATTTAGATGAGCGTTGAGAAAGCATAAATTCTTAATTATTTATAGTTAAACATGCGTTTATGTTTGTTTACTTTTTGCCAAGTAACGAGTTAGCTTGACAAAAGCTAATTATTAATGGTCATTTCTACTGGTATAAAGTTCATCCGGAAAGTATTCAGTGCTTCACTTTTTCCACATTTTGTGATGTTACAGCCTTATTCGAAAATGGATTTAATTCATTTTATCCCTCAAACTACTACACACAATACCCTATAATGACAAAGTGAAAAAAAGTGTGAATATTATTTGTAATACATTTGCAAAAATGTAAAGAAAAAATAAACATAAGTATTTACTGCCTTTGCTCATACTTTGTTGAAGCACCTTTGGCAGCAATTACAGCCTCAAGTCTTTTTGAGTATGCTACAAGCTTGGCACACCTAATTTTGGGTCCCTTTCTCCCATACTTCTTTTCAGGTCCTCTCAAGCTCCATCAGGTTGGATGGAGAGCGTCGGTGCACAGCCATTCCCAGATCTCTCCAAAAATTTTCAAGTCTGGGCTCAGGCTGGGCCACTCAAGGACATTTACACAATTGTCCCAAAGTCACTCTTTTGTTATTTTGGCTGTGTGCTTAGGGTCCTTGTCCAGTTGGAAGATGAACCTTCACCCAAGTATAAGGTCCATAGGGCACTGGAGCAGGGTTCCATCAAGGACGTCTCTGTACATTGCTACTATAATCTTTCCCTCGATCCTGACTAGTCTCCCAGTTCCTGCAGCTGAAAAACCTCCCCACAACATGATGCTGCCATGGTATTGGCCAGGTGATGAGCGGTGCCTGGTTTCCTCCAGACATGACGCTTGGCAATCAGGCCAAAGAGTTCATTCTTTGTTTTATCATACCAGAGAATTTTGTTTCTCATGGTCTATGAGCCCTTCAGGAGCCTTTTGGCAAACTCCAGTCGGGCTGTAATGTGCCACTCTACCATACAGGCTTGATTGGCGGAGTGCTGCAGAGATGGTTGTCCTTCGGAAGGTTCTCCTCTTTTCACAGAGCAACACAGGAGCTCTGTCAGTGACCCTCATATTCTTAATCACCTCTCTCAGACTAAGGCCCTTCTCCTCCGATCGCTCAGTTTGGCCAGGCAGTCAACTCTAGGAAGAGTCCTGGAGGTACCAAACCTCTTCCATTTACAGATGAAGGAGGCCACTGTGCCTCCTTCAATGCTGCAGAAATGTTTCTGTACCCTTGCCCATATCTGTGCCTTGATACAATCCTGTCTCAGAGGTCTACAGACAATGCCTTGGCCAACATGGCCTGGTTTGTGCTCTGACATGCATCGTCAACTGTGGGACCTTATATCAAACAGGTGTATGCGCCTTTCCAAATAAATGTCCAATCAACAGAATGTACCACAGGTGGACTCCAATCAAGTTGTAGAAACATCTCAAGGATGAAAAGTGAAAATAGGATGCACCAGAACTCAATTTTGAGTGTCATGGCAAAGGCTGTGAATACTCACGTACATTTGATTTTTTTAATTGGTATTAGATTTCCAAAAATAAAAAAAGCGTTTTTCACGTTATCATTATAAGGTATTGTGTGTAGAATTATGAAGATATTTTTATTTATTTAATCCGTTTTGGAATACGGCTGTATGAAGCGCTGTGAATACTGAAAGAGCATTGTCTACATTAATGTATTTTTCTTCTTCTGAAAATCATTGCCATTTTTTGGGGAGGCGGTATTTTTGTTTACTAGGAATTTTATCGATAGACCAACATAGAGAAAGATGATTCACTCCTTCTTGATTGTGTTAAGGAGACCTTGTGTTTTTAATGACACAAATGTATCGTGGCCAACATTAGTATTTGGTACATTTCACTACAACACAACTAGTTGTGCTATGGTGAAATGCCCTTTTAGTGGGTAAAATTAAAGGTTATGTAAATAAATTCAATCAATCTCTAACCTCGCCTCTAGTTGATTCAGTATGCCAAAGTAGTCCACTGGCTCAGTAAAGAGGCACCAGTCCTGAAACACATTGAAAGTGAAAGATAAATCCTTTACAACGGAACCAAACAATTACATATATGGTACCAAGTGGGCCCTTCGATGATTAAGCCAGTGGACAGGGTTGAGGTCACCCATTAAAACTCAACCCACGGAACAAAAATTGCGATATGGATTGTCTTTTCTTATAGAGGGCAACAAGGAAATGTAGTAAAGAATTGTAAAGGTACTGCTCCTAACCCAGCCTGTGGGTTCTATATATAACTTACAATGGCATTGAGGAAACTAATTTCCAGGGCGTTGACAGTCTGGACATCCAGCTTCCCAGCTGCCCCCCACTCATCATTAAACACCTCCTCGTCCTCCCCTTCGTCGTACAAATATTTGCTGGCAACCATCTGAAAGAGAGATGGCGTGATTATTGGGTTAACCTTATCCACAGTCCATATCACACAAGGAACTGGACAGCAGGGAAGAGAGACCAACATTCATTACAACCTGTTCCCACAAACCTCATAAGATTTGATACTATTCCGAACAAGACAACCAGAGTTTATAACCGACGTGGCTACAACCTCATTCTGGCAGGAAAACCTGTGGCTATCAGTCACACGCATGGCCAGTCCATCATGCCATGACCTAACACCGTAGCTACAACAGTATGTGCCAACTACCCCTCTACTCCCTAAAACCTTCCCTTCTTCCGAGCAAAGCAGCATTGGCTCAGGTTGAAAGTAGTGCATTACAATGGGAACGAATTGCCTTTGGAGACATACCATGGATATAAGAAAGAGGTCTGAGGAGGAGATCTTCTGCAGGTATTCAGGGTTCCTGTGTCGTAGCCTCTCAATGTACACAAGGGCCAGCATCATGGCACACGGAGAGATACAGGCCTCCCTGCAACAACAACCCATGTGTTACATAACAAAGACCATTTAGGCTATATGAGCAGGGTGACTTTGGCACTAAGATTAAACTTGACCACATACCTTGCAACATGAGCAGCATATTTCTTGTGCAATTTTCGGATTGGGCTAGGAGCAGACTTCTGAAGAAATTCCACAGCAATATCTAGACATTTTAAAGATAACATGAATTATAAATATAGAGGCATTTTATAGGAACATTTCTAAAAATGGATTGATATAGTAATCACATATGTAAACAATAATAAAACAGCATAATTAATGTAAGTGTATAATCAATATAACGGAATGATCAACAAAGTAAATCAAATGCATTAAACAAGAGCCCTATAGACTCTGTTATTTTTTTATAGAAACTTCCAATATTTAACAGTCATGGCCAGTTAGAAGGATTCCACAATGTTGTGAAACAATGGTGGCGAATCAGGGAAGATCCACCCAGGGATTAACAGGTAATGTTATACAAGATCCCACTGTTTAAATATGTGTGCCAGAGGGTGAAATAGTTGTTTTCTGTAGATCAACTCAACTTTTATCATTTTCGTTTAAGTCTAATTTGAATCCACAAACTCCAGAGTACCTGCATCTTTTTGACAGGACAACAGAAGTTTCTTCCACGACATAATTTACAAATCATAACCTACGAATTAACCCACGAATCAGAAATTGACTGAACACGGCAAAACCCTAACAGAGACAACTAACCTGTAACAGGACAGGACAGGGAATCTAGAGAGCCGTCTTGGTCCAGGCCATAGTACAATCGCTTCCGCACTCTTTCAGATAGTTTCTGGTGTTGAGGAAGAAACTGAAAGCGGAAAAGAGAAACGATGGTACAGAACACGCCTACATGACAATCTTGTCAGATACAGTAGCTAGATAACTTTTGTTAACGAACTACTGTCGTTACCCAAGTCATAATAATACGGAGTACGTTGTATTTTGAGAACACGCAGAGAGTTGTCAAAAAAATAAATAAAGATTGTGCACCGTACTCCTTCCTAGGAAAAAGACAACGTGCATTCAACAAAATAAATAGATAAATACACGAAAAAAGAAAATGTCAAACAAGATATACTTCAATTCAACTACAACCACGTAACTATAAGAGGATTTCAAGTTTGCAAGAGTCTAACTTGTTTGACATTTCCCTTTTGCGTGTTCTTTAAATCATTTTATAGCTACGTGGTTGTCCTTAATTCAAATGAACACGTAATTGCATTTAACTATTGATGTCAACTACGCCCATGCAAGCATACTGGTTAGCTAGAAGACTGAAATAGTTAAACTTGTTAGTTGTACCTACTGCTAGCTAACATTATTCTGACGTTAACGTAGTTGGTAGTGTCTACTGTTTTGTTACCGTTCCACTATAATCTAACTAGTACAAAAATGTGTTAATAACGGAGTATGCATTTAAAAACGTATGTATTAGTAAATAGCTAACAAAAACGCAAGATGTTGGTCGTCATGCTAGCTATTTGTTTTGTTGCAGCAGCAGGTAGCTAATGTTAGCTTACGCAACGTAGCTTTTAGCCACTGGCTAAGCTAACATAAGAGCACGGCCCAAAACGCTTTAAAAATTGTTAACTTACCGTAAACTCCTGAAAGTTGGAAAATTGAAATGTTCGTTCACTAAACAATTCTTCAAAATCCATGCTCTCGACCCAACATCAGCTAAAAACAAGGAGAAAACGCAAGCGTAATAACTAGCTACCTACAAGACTGGTCCTACTCCGTCCTACACAGGATAGCTAGCACAGCAATTGACGTTGTGATGGCTGACAAGTTCTACCCGCCTAGAAACCAATAGGAAGTGAGCAGTCGGAGAAGTTATGCAATGTATTTTATGAACGCTTTAAATGCGCTCTTTAAAATGTATTAATAGAAAGCTTGATAACATCGTATAATATCAAAAACAGACTTCACTTTATCAATACACTTTTACTTACACTGTATTAACATAATGTAAATACAATATGTTAATGAAGTGTAAGTATATATATATATATATATATATATATGCCCCAAAAATCACATATAAGTCAGATGACCTTTCCACTATATCAATGATGTTGGTACATTTTGAATTGCCAAATCAATGTTGTATTAGTGTAAATAATTTGACACATTACACTAATTACTGACAAAGTGGCAAAGAAACTATTTAATAGCAGAACCACTCATTCACCCCTTGACCATACTTTTACTGTGCTCAGTGCATTCTGTATTAATCTTTTCATAGAACAGACTTTTACCTTTTTTAATATTCCAAGTTTGCTCTGCATTATATGGATGATAAGTGTCAAAATTATTGAAAAGCATACCAGGCCCTACCTCATGAAGGTGGTTGAGAGAATGCCAAGTGTGCAAAGCTGTCATAAAGGCAAAGGATGATGAAGAATCTAATCAATACATGTATTTTGATCTGTATAACACTTTTGCGGTTACTACACAATTCCATATGTAATGATAATGTACATTCATGTTATTCCTTTGTAACAACTTTTCGCAATGAAAAACACTTTAAAGTACAACTACTGAATCTAGAAAACAACTGCAAATGAGAATTTGTGTTTGTGAGTGAGAACTACAGTACACTACATGTACACTTAAAATTGTGCTGTGCTTTAATAGCTTGTCTAACGGTTCACACAGTAAACTATTTGTATGGGAACAGGGCTTATTCCAAGAATATTATGACAAGAATATTTTGCTGTTCATAAACCCTGACTATTGTGTCTCATAGTGTGTGACAGGGTCTCCCTTGACCCTTAACAATACTGTGTGTATCTGTGTATATCTTATATCTGTATTCGATGGTGGTTACACTTCTACATCACCATCCCTTAGAGCAAACTAAGTGACTTCAGAATAAAGGAATATACTATTATGGCTTTTTGTGGAAGATAGTCTAGACTTCAACTATGATGCTGATGTCATGTCATCAAATAGCCCTGGTTAAAAGTAGTGCACCCTAAAAGGAAACAGGATTTTATAACTCAAATAATCTATAGACACTGTACCATCACACTACATTCAATTTGCCTCCATTAACTGCACCACATTTAGTAAAATAATGGCTAATCAGTAATAATAATGGCTGATCAGTGCACAACAGGACACATTTGATGTAGATTCTAATTTGATGTAGATTCTAATTTGGCAATGGCAAAATTAGATTAATATGCCTCCCTCAGTGTGTTAGTACCAGCTCATCACAGACCATGCCACGTTTTCGTCAAACTCCTGCAATGGAGGAGATCAGGATGATTTCATGCACTGGACAGAGGGGCCCCAGATGGATAATAGCATCATCGGCCTATGGCAGAATAAAGTCCCCTGTCATCAGGATGAGCAGCCTATAAAAATTGATGTCCGGCCTAGCCAATCAGCAGCTACAACCAGAACAAGTCTGGATCCGCCCATCAAAAGCTGCTAGTTGTTGCTCATTTTCACATCAGAATGATTTCAAATGACGGCGATCCTGCCAGACAGCCTGTATTTAGGCAACTACTTCAGACACCAATGTGTAACAGCCAAACAGCAAACTTCACTAAAACAAGTGTTGGCAACCTGAGGAAAAGAGAACTTTAGCAATACATTCCAAAAAGGCGGATGCAGTTTTCTTTAAATCGAAAATAAATTGTTCAACGCAGAAATTGTTATGTAGATCAGATCACCGTAAGCTGTGGAAGTAATATTATTACACTTTTAAATAGATAGATAAACAGTCAACATTTTGGCATGTATCTTTGATTGCAGTTCAGTACTGTTTGTATTGTCAATGGTTACTCTGCCCCCTAAAAAAAAAGATTTTGTAGAATCAATTGGTATTTATAATAATAAACCCACACGTTAAAATACCTCATTTATTTTACAACAAAAGATATACTAACAGTAGTGCTTTACTCAATACAGGTAGCAGCATAGACAGATTTGTTCTGTTCCACATAAGTTAACTGTGCTGCTAAAAATACTTCTAGCTGCTATGGCCCCAGGACTACAATAGAATGAAATTGATAGAGTTCATACATATTAAATATTTATATTAGAATTATATATTCATATTCCCTGAGCTAGGTTCCAAAATTCCTTGTTTTTTCTGAGATCCTTGTTGGCTAACGGAAAATAACTATGTCCTATGTTTGTACTATTGCCCCAACTCTTTGTCACTCATTCATAGTCATGGCCAACTCTTTGTCACTCATTCATAGTCACGGCCAACTCTTTGGCTTGACTACGGACTGAAATATCGCCAACAAGAGCACCAACAGATGACAGCTGGCTCCATGGACGACAGTGTTTCAGTAAACATTATTTTACAATGAACATGTTCTATGAAGGTCAATAAAGTTTAAGAAAAACAAATCAATATAAAATGTCAACAACCCTTGAACATGAATCAATAATCTAACTTTCTAGACACTGTGTAACTGCCTATACTTGAGCTTAGGGGTAGGTATTTGTCTACATTGGACATGTTGCCACTTCTCTGGTCAGCTGCAGTCATCACAGATTTGAGACAGAAAGTGGACGGATAATATTATTCCAGGGTTGTGTTCATTAGGCATGAGAGCAGACAACAATTAGCTTGTATCACTTTGGGCCGGAAAGACACATTAAAACCATATATAATGTAGGTACAAAAATAATATCTTAAATGTATAATGCATGTAATGTCCCTCACCTTTGGCAGTAATCTAAATAAAAGACAGATAAGTAAAATAAAATGTGAATAAACAAAAACATGGTGAAATTACTCCAAAAAAACTCAATTCTTTAACACATCTTTTGTTTTGGCATATTAAAGGCATTGCATTAGCCATGGCAAGGTGTCAGTTAATTGACAATAAAATGTGTAGAATTGCTCAGTTATCTTTTAAACAATAACAAAAAAAATCCCCACAGCCAAGTTAGGAGCCTGAGGATTTTCTAAACACCCACATAATTACTACACAAAAAACCCCACAAAAAATACAATACCAAATAAATAACTGCTTAATAGAATTAAGCTCAAATAAACCTATACCTTTTACAAGTAGAAAAACAAAAAGCCTTTTACTCCATCTATCTGGCCAATGCTCTTCCTCCTGTGTCACAATGCCTGTTTTTATTCTGAACTCCATTGTCCTCTCCATCCTCAAAAAACCCAAAACCAATGATGGGTTGAATTATTATTCATTTAGTAAGCAAACAAATGATGGTCCTCCCCTCCTTCATTTTCAAGGATTTTCACACCACAAATTTCCAAGTTTTGAAAATTAGCCACATCGTTCTGAATCAGACTTTGTTTTATAGTTTAAAAACAATATGCTTCAGATGTTGCACAGCAAACATAGTATTTTTATTTCTCACTTTACACATTTATTTTAGGATCCACCCCATAAACCAGGGCTGCCCAACCCTGTTCCTGGAGATCTGCTGTCCTGTTGGTTTTCTCGCCAACTCCAATTTAAGACACCTGATTCTAATAATTAGCTGAATGAAAAAATGAATCAGGTTAGTCACAAAAGGGGTTGAAAAGAAAGCCTACAGGACAGTAGATCCCCAGGAACAGGGTGGGACAGCCCTGCCATAAACAGTGTCTAACTGATAATGGCTCAGTGGAGAAGGACCATTTTATATTAAGCAAGTGTGTTTTCATCCCTCTTGGACCTTCTACAAAATAAGGCGAGAGGACGGAGGACAAGAACGGCAGGTGTTAAGTCTATTTAATTAAAGAAAGGCTCAAGTCTCCACGTCCTTGACCTTTCACTCTGTCCTCAGTGACTACTGTGGCCTACGATGGCTGATGGGGGTTGTAGTTTTTCCGATGTCCTGTCTTTGGTCTCTGTATCGGAGGCTGAGTCAGAGTCCTGTGCTTGCTGCTGCCTCATCCACATGTCAGAGTACAGACCCCCCTTAGCAAGCAGCTCCTCATGTCTAGGATGGAAAAGAGAATGAGTGGCCGGCAACAATAAGAAAGCAACCCTTTCAAAAAGATCATCAGCATAGGTGAACATGGGAATACATTGGAAGAAGCCCCACAAAACACTTGTGCCAAACTTGACTTTGAAATATTATGGATTACGTTTGTTTCTTAAAATATCCAGTATATTCCTTTGACCAGTGGAGCTTGCAACAGTCGGACAACTGTACTCTGATCTACTCACCGCCCACGTTCCGCTATCTGGCCGTCGCTCACCACAAGAATCTGGTCGGCACCAATAATGGTGGACAACCTGATAACAGACAATTCAAATCAGGCCACGGACCAAACAGATCCAGAACCATATAGTTTTGACATAAGAGGTGAGCTGTGACCTATTCCTTACCTGTGAGCCACGACAATGGTGGTCCGATTGGAACATACTTTGGCAAGGGATGCCTGAATGTTGCGTTCTGTCTTAGTGTCTAGAGCAGAAGTTGCCTGGGTATAGAGAAACACTTTGAGATACCTTGAATGCTTAAGTCATGTGACTGAAGTAAAATCTTTTCAAAACATCTAAATCGGACAAGGCTAGATCGGTGAAAGCTACAGTGAACTGTCGATATAAAAAGACCAACAAATAATGCTTCAAAGGCTGCAAGAGTTCCGCGATATAGATTCTACATTTTTTGGGAACTCTATAGAAAAGATGCAGCACTCTTCCTTAACTAAGTGTTTTGTTGATGAAGATGAAACAGTGTTGCCTCAGGTGTCAATCCCTAACCTTTCATAGGATGACATATGATGACTGACATGGCTATATGATCTGCTGAAACGTCAAGTTCAGCCGTCCTCGTTCATCAAGCGCCTGCCAATTGTGGCCCAAAAACTTCAGTCAAAAGTTTCTTCCTCATCTTTTAGCCTAATAGCCAAACTAATTGCAACTGTTTCTGCTAAATATCTTTTTTATAAATGATCATGAGCTTGATGACAAGTTCACTCCCTTTTTTCCCCAACAGGTTCAGAGAGCCCAATTTATTGCCCCAGTGGGCAACCAATTTGAACAGGGTTATTTACTTAATGGGTGGCCTTTTTACTATTTACTTAATGGTTTACCTCATCGAGCAGGATGATCTCAGGGGCTTTCAGGATGGTCCGGGCGATAGCCACCCTCTGCTTCTCCCCACCGCTCAGCTTCAGACCCCTCTCCCCCACCTGGCTGTCGTATCCTGGGAGGGGAGCAGAGAAGTGAAACTAAACTAAAACAAAGTCACTTGACAGCCACTGTGTCCTCTTCCGACTTGTACTTGGGATTTCAAAATATTTCAAGCAAAGATTTTGGCAAATATATACATTAATCATGTATTGCTAATTCTTAGAGACATCCATCTTATGTGATGGCAAAGGCAGGGGTGTAATAACATTTTCTGCATATTTTAATTGCACATTTTTTTTAAAGGTTGTTGTTTGTGTGACTTTTATCAATAAAAATGGTTCAAATCTGGCTTAAATATCCATGTGTACTTGCTTATTCACATGAATATATTATGGCAATATCTGATCGGTTTCCCGGATACAGAATAAGCCCTGTATTTATACACTACGGGTTTAGTATTGTACTTTACATACAAATTAATGTTCATGTATTAATTAATGTATTAATGTTCCTAGATAAGGCTTTCAATGTCCACTAGAACTAGAACAGAACGGACTGTGGCATTACCTTCTGGGAATGCCTGGATCTTTTCATGGATGTCTGCTGCGATGGCTGCCTCCTCCACCTCCTGGTCGCTGGCGGTGACGCGTCCGTAGCGGATGTTGTTGCGGATGTTGTCGTTGAAAAGGACCGTGTCCTGGGGCACCACGCCAATGTGGGCACGCAGAGACACCTGCTTTACCTAAACACAGAGACAATGAGGATCATTATACACCATTTGCTTTACCAGAGGTGTTGTAAACCAGAGCAAACATAAGCTAACATATTTAATTTCTCTGGTGACTAATTTGTCATGAATTATCAACAAGTAAGTAAGCCCACCAGAATTAGAACTTCAAACAAAAGAACATTTACAAAGAATAAATTTGAACAAAAATTGCCAGGAAGCTATTTTGTTGCCAATGGGCAAATACTCACCTTTGAGATATCCTGGCCATCAATCCGTATGCATCCTCCCTGGACGTCGTAGAAACGGAAGAGCAGGCGTAGAATGGTGCTCTTACCACTCCCTGACTGACCCACCTTGGGACGACCACAAACAATCACATAGCTTCAAAAGTAAGACAAATGAAAAACCAGAATGAAGTCTATACATTTTTTCCTAACCTCTGGGTAATATTTGAAGCTTGGATTGCAAACATACCAATGCAACAGTTTGGCCTGGCTGCACAGTAAACGATACATCCCTTAGAATTTCCTTCCTTCAGAAAATACACAAACAATAAATTCATTTAAAAAAGGAGAACGCTGTAATTCCTAGAATTGTGTAAAAGTATTCAAAATATTTCAGAATCGTCATGTGTAATCGATAGACATGACGTTGTTTAAAACAAAATATTAATAAATGTGAAAGCTCTTATTCGACCTACCCATCAATGTAGTTAAAGTACACATTTTCAAACTCCACCTTCCCACGCTTATAGAGAAGGGTCCCAGCATTTACTTCATCCTTCACCTGAAAAGAAATCAAGACAAAATACTTAATTTATTATTTTTATGATGCAATGCAACGATTAGAACCAGAGCAAACTATTTCAAAAATACCTCTTTTTCCTCAGTAAAAAGCTTAAACATGCTCTCCATATCGATGAAGGAGTTCTGGATCATTCTGTATAAAAGGAGATCAATATTTGTGATGCTGCTTGTACACCCATTTAGACATTGCCATACACTCATCATTATACGGAGTAAGCCATGCATCCACACAATTTCTCAATGATGACCCTAAATCCAGATACAATTGCAGGGACTGTGGTCCTTGCATCACTCGTATGTATTAAACGGGACAACTGCATTATGGGAACCTTTGTAAACAATGCTGAAAACAATCTCAAAGGCAAAGTATTTTATTTGTCAAGTGCATGGTCATTCAGAACAAGGCCTTTAAGATGAGTCTGATGCCATCTTGTGACTGATAAGTAGCGCTGTATTGGACCATATTGTCTGTAAGCTGTGGCACCTTATGCAAATAACAAAGTATGACTTCATAACCTTGACTAACAATGAGCGCAGGCAGAGACTAGGTGAGAGTCCCAAAATAAGGGAATTAGTGTGGTTACTTTTCGGTTCAGATCCTTCCCACATCCTCAGACAGGGGAACGGTCTGCCTGGGCATGTTAAAAACAAAGCCTTTGTATTCTTATTCAAAACTGCGACTTGAGCGTGTCTTATTCAAAATTTCCACCACATTAGTTTACCTGGATTTTTCACTACCTTTCCTGATCTAGCAAGACAGATGAAATGCATGTTTCAAAGCTAACCAGTCAGTGATATAGGTGATTCAAGAAAGATGTCAAGAAGTGGAATTGGAAGCCATCCCATAACAATTCACCTGTAGTAGGTTCCAAACCAGTTGAGAGGGGTATAGAGTTGGATGATGTAGGTGCCAAAAAGGACAAAGTCTCCCACCTGTTGACAGAGGGCACAACCGCACTTAATTTACGCATTTTGAAAGTGGTCCGTCTGGTTTTACCAAATTGAGCACTTCATTCATTGCTGTTTCATTGTGTTGAATTTGATTTTCTTAATTACTACAAAAAAACTTAAATACCACAGAATATGGACATTGATAAAAAATGCAGGAAAACTGCAATCATGTTATTGTTTTAATGTTTTACTACACTGTCTGAATGGTGAACAAAACATTTAGGTAGAGTATAAAGATGTTTTCAGAATAATCTGAACACAGCAAAAACACAAATGTAGGAAAGCACAGAGCAAAAGACGAATGTGTCGACAGAATCTATAAAACCCCAATCTGTCTTGTTTCAAACAATGATACGTATTCATTTTGAAGAATTTTACTTATACATTACCATGAATAGTAAAATAGAATGTTCAGTACCTTAAACTTGCCATCCTGGACAAAGTAAGCACAAAGCAGTGAGCCAGCCAGTAGGCCAGAGCCGATGATTATGTTCTGAGTCTGGTTCAGAAAGGCCAGTGAGGCTTGGGTCTTCCATTCTGAGACCTTGAACACAAGGGGACAAACAAATCACTGTAAATAGATTTCTAGGTTGATGCAGACCGTAAAAACCAATGCAATTTACTCTGGTTTAACTTTTTATATTTATGTTCTGGATTACCTGATACTTCAGAATGGCATCTTCAAAGCGGAGCACTTCGTAATTTTCAGCATTGTAGTATTTCACCTGTTGGATAAACATACACATCTCAAACATGAAGCTTCATGAGCCACCACTGCATGCTTATTAAAAGACCAGGGAGGGACATCCTAAATATGGTTTTGTTTTCAGGTGCATAAAATTTCAAAACAAAAGTTCTAGCTAAACATCAGAACAAAAACCAAGTAATAAAGTTACAAGTCAATGGGAGTTTCTCTCTACCGTCTCAAAGTTGAGCAGTGAGTCCACCGCCTTAGACTTGGCGTTGTTGTCCTGGGTGTTCATGTCTCGCCGGTACTTAGTCCTCCATTCTGTGATGATGATGGTTAGGGCTGGAGGAATAGATCCATAAAAACACTATGAAATATCACATTGTTATTACCAGACTTTAGTATATTACATAAGTAAAATACTTGTATTGGTTAATTACAGTAGGTTCTGTGTAGCTCAGTTGGTAAAGCATGGTGCAGTCCCATGAAAAACAACAACATGTAAATATAACATTTTCAAGAATTTCTTATTAGAATTGTAATATTATTAATTAATATTATTTATATAATAATATAATTAAACAAATGAAAATTCTATAGAGGAAACCTTCAACTTACTGAGGTAGAGAAACATGCAGACGAACACAATGAGTCCAAACCAGGCATTGAAGTAGGTGACAAAGTAGATGATGGAGATGACAATATCAGCGATGGTGGGGAAGATGCTGAAAACAATATAGCTGTGGAAATAAACAGAAGAAAGACAGGTTTACGTCAGACACCGGAAATGCTAGTCTGTCTAGCTAATACTTTTATTTTTATATATTAAGTGGTGTTGACTGAATTTATGTACAAATTATGTAGTTATTACATACAAATTTGGTAAGATGAAACATTCAATCGTGAATGCATCCAGGATGTGTATAGCTGTGGCCCAAAGTTTTAAGAATGACACAAATATACATTTTCACAAAGTCTGCTGCCTCAGTTTTTATGATGGCAATATGTATATACTCTAGAATGTCATGAAGAGTGATCAGAAAAATTGCAATTATAGGCAATGACCCTCTTTGCCATGAAAATGAACTTAATCACCCCCAAATATTTCCACTGCATTTCAGCCCTGCCACAAAATGACTAGCTGCAATCATGTCAGTGACCCTCTCGTTAACACAGGTGAGAGTGCTGACGAGGACACGGCTGAAGATTACTCTGTCATGGTGATTGAGTTAAAATAACAGTCTAGAAGCTAAAAGGAGAGTGAGGCTTGAAATCATTGTTCTTCCTCTGTTAACCACAGTTAGCTGCAAGGAAACATCTGCAGTCATCATTGCTTTGCACAAAAAAAGCTTCACAGACAAGGATATTGATACTAGTAAGATTGATACAGCTGCGGGGTCGGGGCACCACCAGTGCAGAGCTTGCTCAAGAATGGCAAACTCCCAACCACCCAAGAACAGTTTGGTGACGAGCAATACCTTTTCCAGCATGATGGGGCACCTTGCTAAAAACCAAAAGTGATAACTAAGTGACAAAAAGATCTACAAACACTGCAGCCGCCAACTTTGTGTAAACCAATACTTGTGTCAGTCTCAAAGCGTTTGGCCTCGGCTGTAGTAAGACCAACACCCACAAACAGACTCAAAACCCACACACGAATGTTTTGATCAGGATGCCGACCTGAGCAGGCTGTTGATGGAGGAGGTGCCGCGGTCGATGCTGCGCAGGACGTCCCCGGTGCGTCGGCCCAGGTGCCAGCGCAGTGACAGCGAGTGCAGGTGGCCGAACAGACGTACCTGCACCACCCGGTTGGTGTACTGCTGCACGCGGATCCACAGGAAGGTACGCATGTTACTGATGAAGCCGGACGCTCCTGCGAAATGAAAGAGGGAGGAACGAAAGCAAAATAAAAGAAAGGAAGAAAGAGGACAAGAGGGTTTGAGAAATGAATTCCCAAAACAGGAACTAAGAAAGTAAGTAAGAACGACAAAATGGAGGTGAGAGTGGGACTCCCACCTGCCCCTCCACCTTGCAGGAACTTGAGCAGGACATATATGCACACAGTGGTGGCCAAGGTCTTCCAGCTGCTTCCATCAGTCAGCTCATTCACTGTATGACAGAGAACAAGAGAGGGGTTTTGAAAAGCAATGCAAGTGTCAGGCAATTCTTTCTGCAGTTGTGCTGGACATATTAGCATCAACAATCTCCCAAACCCATCTGACTATGTGCACCAGAAACCCACAACACAACAAAAAACTCTGCGACAACAAAGCATCTACAAAATATGTTCCCTCTCACCGATGTTCTTGTAGTAGATAGGAACAAAGACGTTGATGACTCTCTCGATGCCCAGCAGACAGAGACATAGCAGCACCAGGCCTTGTAGCAGGACACTGCCTCTGGGCCACATGTAGGGCAGAAGCATACGCACCTTCTTGCCAAAGTCCTGCCAGGTAGACTGGGATTCTGACGTGTCACCCAACAGGGGCTGAGGTAGAGATGCTAGGGGTTACTACAGGACATACATATGCAAACCTTCTGAGAGTTCTTTAGTTGCCATGGTTTGTTAGTAGCTACATATCCAAAGAGCTTACACTGGTACAAGTGTAGTAATGTTTAAGTATTTTCATATGATATGTAATAATGAACAGTTTAACTTGGAATAACACTGAGTGTGACTGCAATGTCCCTGGGGTCTACGTGCCACTTATTGTTATCGATGGAGTAAAACTGAGTATGCATTACTAATGACTAATGGTACAGTGCACTTTAGGACTATTGGCACAGTAAATATAAATACTCTAATTTAATCATATGACTCTAACCTTTAATTGAGCAAAAACATGCTTGTCACAATTATTGGCACCACTGCATTTAGTACGTTGTGTACCCTATGCCAAGATAGGAGTCAACTCCCACCTCATCAAATTTGACTAAGTTTAATGAGGCTGTAAAACACTCAGGAAGTGATTTGAGATAAATTCTCCATAAACAAATTCTCTTGAGACTTCAGTCCTTGATCCTTTCTTGTGGACCCCTCATCAGCTCACCCCACATGTTTTCAATGAGATTTATGTCAGGGGACAATTATGGCAAGTGCAGAAACTTGATCCTATAGTCAGCGAACAATGTGTGCGAATTGGGAGGTATGCTTGGAACAATTTTCTTTTTGGAAGACCCAATGACGATCTAGATTTAACTCCCTGGCAGACATGTTTTGGTACCACGTTATCCTAACAAAGTCCCCAGGGCCTCTGGAAGTAACCCAGCACCAAAATATCACAGATCCACCAACATAATACAAGTGGGACTCTATTTACAATAAACCTACTTCTGGTGTTTGTTGCCTAAACCCCAAAAATACCACCAACATACCAAAGAGCAATTTCCAATCAAAGTTCCAATGAAATTGCGGAAATTCCAAACGTTTGTGGTTTTGTAACAGCAGAGGCTTTCTACTGGCAACCCATCCAAATAACTAGTTCAGTCGTTTCAATATTGATAGTGAAAATTGTCTCTTGTTTTATATGGACTCCAAGAAAAGTAGCTGCTGCCATGATCAATTAATAGGGGGCCAACAGAAATCCATGAATTAATTGAAATGAATACACACACAGAATAAATAACTAAACATGTACCTGGCCGGCACCACCCTCTATGTCACGTTCGTCCTCATTGACCAGGAGCATGTAAGGCCTCTGTGGCAACCCGGGAGCCTTCAGGCCCAGGATGAAGAGTGTTCCGGTACCAAAGAAGCGTATCAACCACAGGAAAAACTCCACCTACAGTAATTATTAAGAAAGTAGGTGTCAAACGGACTCTTCAAAAGTTTCAAGAATTAAAAATGAAAATAAAAAACGATTTCATTAGTCCACTGCTAATGCAATTCCCCAAAAAGCTGAGCTTTTCTTATTTGTTGGGGTGTGGTAGTCAAGTAGCAATAGTACTCAGCCATCTAGGAAATAGTGTAGAATTTTTGCAATGATGCCATGCAAGAGGCGTCATTGCCAAAATCCCGAACTACCACTTCAAATCAGTCCAGATGAACGTGCTGTAGACTAACGTCAACACAAAAAAGGTTGTCGCTCTCATCCAGAGCGACTTACGATAAGTGCATTCCTCTTAAGGGGTCTTGGATAACTAATATCTGACAACCACAACAAGTACACCTTCTTTCATCGAAGCCATTAGTTGGCAAAGCCTCTGCCAGAAAAATCTAAGTTAAGTGCATTTTTTTATACAGATAAACATAACTGCATAATACCCACAAATTATAGACAACAAAATAATTTAAAGACTTGATAACATCAACACTCAACCGACAATCATTCATAAACTACTGACCTAATCACCCTGGATTATAAAACAGGGGAGTCAGTGGGTGCATCCAAAATAGCACTCCACTTCTGACAAGGCTTTGGTAAAAACGTGTGCCTAAATGTAGTCCAACATAGCATCCTTGGGGACATAGTGGTCTGAAGTGCTGTTTTAAATTGCTAAGCTATCCAACAACCTGGCTAAAATACATAAAATGTAGTGCACCATATAAGGAAACAGGGGTCTTTACTGGTAATAAGCATACATATAACTTTATAACAGCCACAAAACTTGAAAATACAAAATAGTTTTCTCAGTGTTATGTTGTATTGATTTTGACAAACGTGTAGTTTGAGTTTAGGCCAAAAGATTATTAAAATGCATCAGTTGAATACAACTACAAGAAATAAACAACCAAACAGCAAAAAACCTAGTCATGCTGACAATTTTGACATCAGATCTGAACAGTTTGGGGGTGTGGCCCGAGGGAGACTTATGTGGAAGGGTAAGATCGGGCAGTGACTCAGCACTTCTAAAGTTACTGGCCGGGATTGGCGCCCCAGATGGGTGGAGCTAGCACTCAAGGACCAATGGAATAAAACAAAATGCAAAACAAACATAACTGACTAATGGCCCACATCCACTGCGATGTCATAGTTTAAAATAGTATCTCTCTTTCAGCAATCTTGGGAGAACTTTAAAATCTAAAACACACATAGATTTGTAGGCTGATTCATAGAGGTTAAACATTCAGCATTAAAGAATTCTAATACAAACACAATGAACAGATCTAACACTATTTCTAAAATAACCTGACAGTTAGACATGTTTTTTCTAGCATGTTTCAATCATAAGATCCTCTAATGCTACAACCAGGAATTTCTCATTAAACCAACATGATCATGTCCATTGTGAACTGAGTTACAAACCACAATGCACCTGCAATATAAACCCATTAAAAAGACTAAGACCTCAGTCTGAAAATTACTCATGACCTAAAAAGGAACATTATCATTTTCAGGTAATTTTATGAAAATGTGCAACAAACAAACATGTAGTTGGTCTTTTTGCATACCAGTGCAAGTTTAGGTGCTACACATAGATTTCACCTAGACTGCTGTTCTCTCACCTGCTGCTGTGTGTTCTCCAGCCCCCACCACCAGTGGGGACTAGCCCAGGAGACGAAGGCCAGGTTCTCCGCTGAGAACGCCACGGCCCAAAAGAGCAGCAGAACCGTGCTGTGGCCCCGCGTCCGGTCCCTCACCAGAACCCTCCTCCTCTCCAGCCTCAACAGCGCCACGGACCAGGCCCAACCCAGCATGGACAGGCAGCCGTACAGTATCACATAACCCGGGAGCTCCCCTCCATGGCCTCCTCCCCCTGCAGCCCTCCACACCAGCCCTCCCAGGAACTGCAGCAGGACCAGCAGGGAGACAGCCAGCTGGAGTCGGTAGAGATGCGAGCGTGGCACAAACTTAGGCTCCATCTCGGTGCCGTAGCGACGGTAGAAAACGCACTGGAAGGTGCCGAAGAAGAAGGAGAAGGTGAGCAGGACGGTGGGCACCAGGGTGAAGTAGAAGCAGGGCGAGATGCCTCCCTCTAGCCAGGCTTCAGAGATGGAGGCACTGGCCTCGCAGTAGCTCTGTACGGCTAACATGGTCGCTGGAAGAGGGAGACAGGGGCAAAGAAAGACATACTGTAACCACATATATGTTAAAGATTAGTGAAGCTAATCATGAGATATCCTTTTGGAAATGTACATAGGCTATTCCCTACACTACTTATATAGTACATTTGATCATATTCTAAACGCCCACCATGACATTCAACCAGTCTAGCATATTCCATTCAGAACTTCAACAGTGCCAGACACGCTCTTATAAAAATCAAATTAGTCAACATGAAGAACATTGCAGGATCAACATTTAAAATACCCTATTTAATATATTTATTTGGAGGCAAGAGCAGATTGAAACTCTTGGAGGTTCATGAGTGTGACACGCTAAGCAAAACACTGCCAGCAGTTTCTAACCTCTAATCATTAATACAGAACGTATTAAGACTAATACCTGTAGCCGAGCTAAACAGTCAGAGTTTGCTATATCGGGATGTGATCTTTACCAACATGGTTACTGCTTGAGTCATGGCACATGCCTTCAGAGCCCCCCAGAAAATCACACCCAGTTGTTTTATCTGGTTTTT
Organism: Novumbra hubbsi; assembly: GCA_016801125.1. NCBI lineage: Eukaryota > Metazoa > Chordata > Actinopteri > Esociformes > Umbridae > Novumbra > Novumbra hubbsi. The sequence goes on from JACXGK010008179.1 coordinate 22,467, forward strand.
GAGATGTACTAACAATCAAGGAATGTATGATACATCATCTGACGTTCATTAAAAATAACACTAGCATAATGTTACAAGGTTTGGCTACACAAGGCTTATGTTTCACCTCAGAAGTTGGCATGTTGGTAAGAAACCACCACAAACTCTAGTTAAGAGAGGTCAGAGCTTACGTTCTACCACTAATACAAGTCTTCATTATTTTGATGAATGAAACCACAAACGTACCTTGTCAAATCCATAAAATTTTATATATTTTTTACAATACGTGTATATTATTTATAGTTAAATTGTCCATGTTTTTCTGAAGTTAGATGCAATCTTTGACTGCACAACAACAACAACAACCACGCATAAACCGGTTACAATTAAAGAACGCAATTGTCACTCAACCCAACATGCCATTTGTGGTTTTAATCTAGGTGACCTATCATGCTACATTAAGATAGCTTTAGCTTACCTAACAAGGATTTTACACTCACCTTCTCAATACAACCAGTTGCTGGAAAGTAATGTAGTGAATGAGAAGCCCTCAAAAATCCTTAGTTGTGCGCGGATATATTAATATTCAATGCAACCCCAAAAAATATAGGCGTCATATTTGTGTTTCCACTTATAACTTCACTAATTCTTTGCGCCGCTTGCAATAGACGAACTCATCCATGACTCGGCAATCGACAATCTTACAC
>JACXGK010008180.1:0-23148 GCA_016801125.1 Novumbra hubbsi
TTGGAGACATCACTCAGACAGCAGGTCTCCTTGTTGACAGCACTTGGACAGCAGGTCTCTTGGAGACATCACTCAGACAGCAGGTCTCCTTGTTGACAGCACTTGGACAGCAGGTCTCTTGGAGACATCACTCAGACAGCAGGTCTCCTTGTTGACAGCACTTGGACAGCAGGTCTCTTGGAGACATCACTCAGACAGCTGGGAGGGAGACTTTCAAAAGACTGATCAAACATGTGAAACACAACCCCGTTTGCTACTCGTACCTGCGACTCACAGGACAGTGAAAGCGACGGCGTTCCTTAGCTTTCAAGTTACGGTCGGTTCCAAAGGGTTCCATGGACACTGGCCTAAGGCAGTGCACTACATAGGGGATAGGGTGGTGTTGGGAAAGCCGGGTCAGACCCTCGTTATGTTGCCTCACTGGTGTGCGGTTAACACCTCCTCTAACCAAGGCCTCTCTCCCACGGTGCCCGAGCACCAGCTCTGTGGCCACTACAGTAGGTGCTTCCCCTCCTGCTGCAACTTTCATAACAACTTGCACCACACACTTCCCCTAATGTGGCTCAAGATTGGCCATTTAAATTTGCACAATGTGTTTGTCCTCGAGTACAAACACCAATTCGGTGCGGCTGGCCCATAAATCAATTGATTTCAACCAATAAATATTTCTGCACTGCGTGTGACATGTTGTAAACCCCGACATTTGAAACCGGAGCCCGGCCTAATGTGATTATGTCGGCACGGAGTGCTTTAAGTGCGGTGCCCTTCACGTGTTCATGAAACGGCATTAACATATGCATGTCGTGTCCTTCTCCAAATCTCCTAGGTAAGGGTTCTCCTTTAGAACGTCTTGGGTTGGGTGGTGGTGCTTTGGAGAAACCCAGGGATCCCTTCCAAAGTCAAAACACCTTTCAAGATGCATTTACCAGCTGCAAGGACGGCGTTGCTCTCCGTGTCCCCGGCGAAGCGACTTCCAGAGCCACGGTGTTTGGTTCTGTAAGTTTGAGCCCAGTGGTTCTTCTACGGTCCGACCGCAGACATGGTTGTTGTTGAGTGGTTGTGGTTTCTGCCTTCTGCTTGTAGTGGCCGTCTCAGCAAAAGACCGTCTAAGGCTTAACGGAAATGGCTTCCTTTCTTTATGCATTCTGGCATCTGCAGTAGCTGTTGATATGCAACTTTCCAGCCAGTAGGAAATCTGGAATGTTGTGCGCTGACTTATAAACGTCTTTTAAGCAGGAATGCCCTGTTCATCTTTCATGCTTCTCTTGTCTCCCTGTTTCCTCTTGGCTTTGAACGCTGATGGCTAGCTGTCGTTGTGCTGTCTGTGTGATCTGGCTGAACAGACTTTGACGAGATGGTTGGGTGTGCTTAGTTGGAAGCGTCGTAGTGTGTCTTGATGGTCGTGCGGTTCCTTCTGCCTCAGCGTTCGCTGCGTTGCACCGTGTGTGTCTCTCTGACCTGCACCAGATGTCTGAGTCTTCACGCTGTCTTGGGGACCTGCTGCATGGCAGCTTAGCCGTTTATGTTGCCTTTGTTGTTGGTGCTGTTTCCCTGCTGCCAATGAGCGAGACCGAGCGAGTGTGTGTGTGTGTTCATGTGGTTTTTGTGTGGGTTGTGTGTTCGTGTGTGTGTGTCTTATGTTCAGGTTGTGTCTGATTTGCACATTTCATGTCTTGCGTTGTACTGTCATTTATTTTTCTCTCAGGACTTGAAAATGTCAAGGTAAGATTACCAGAGGACGATGTGGTGGCATTTTATTTGTTTGCATGCGAAGAACCTTTCAGAATTCCCCATTTTTAATGGGTGAGCACTCTGCTGGGAGAGCACTGTGGAGATCTACTACCAGGTTTTTTGTCTTGTCCGAATAATAACGTGGATGAAGTCTGTAGCACCAGCAATCACATTTCTGAAGGTTTGTCCAGTTTACGGGATGTTAAGGCAGGTGCATTAAAATGCCTCAACGTGTGTGTGTCCTGCAGAGGTTCCTCAGCTGCTGCCGTGCTTCTCTCTCTTCTGTCCGGTGTCTAATATGCCTCCTGGTTTTCCCTGTAGTTAGGAAGTGAGTCGGAGCAACTGGCTTGGGCTAAGAGGGCGAGTGAGCGGGAGGAGCAGGAAAGGTGGCGGAGGCTCCGTCTACAGGAGAAGGAGGACCTAGAGCTGGCAATCGCCCTTAGCAAAGCCCAACACTAGAGACCCTGAGGCGGTGCCAGCGACAAACATGGAACGGGTCGACCCCGAGCAAGCCTGGGCCCTCAAGGTGGCGGACCGACCTTCTGCCTGACGGACGTCCAAAAGGAATGATTCAAACCCAACAGGACAATCAGCCCATGGCCTACACTCCCAGAACCCCTACAACACATGGAGACATGCCAAAGATGACCTGGAACATGTGTGGAAGACCCAGGCTGTTGTTTGGGCCACCGCGCCCATTCTTCTGCATTGAATGAAATTGAAGTATCGGTCGTTTAGCTAAGTTTAGCTAGGTTCCTTGTATAGGGGCAACAGGCTGATGAACGTTAGCCTGGCGGTATAGCATCTGACCAGAAACCAAAAGTTTGCTTCATTAAGTCCTTAACTGCCAAGGGGATGTGATTTGCAGCATAGGGCCGGCGTATTGGTTGATTTTGCGTACCCGTTTGAGGGTTGTGTTTAGGGTTAATGTCATGCTTCTTCTTTCTGGAGCGTAATTACGTATCTGATACTTTAATTGGATTGGCTGATGCAGAGCAGTGGGCTGAGGTGCCTGAACCTGCTCAAACATCAGCCTGTAAGGAAGCAGTGCCTTCCAGGCACATTCCAGGACATCTTTGTCATGTGGGCACAACACACACACACACACACAGAACCTTACCACAGGCCCAGTACGGACTGACTGCAACACAACAGATCAAACCCAGACACCAACTGCCTAGAGCTCCTTGAACAGTCAGGTCATATGCCGCAATCTGACTACACCCTCAGAACAGCTCATCAACCGATGGACTACAACCCTTGTACAGACCAAATAAAAACTTTACGGCTCCCCGACAACCACTTCAACTTCACCCTGACAACAGCCTCCTACTACTTTTGGACGGTTGGAGAGCAACGCACCCAATCCGGTTTTGTAGACTACAGCCGCTGTGAGACGGATGGGATAGCCGGCCCTCTACCAATCCAGAACCATCTTCACCTAAGCCAGGGTATATGAAGACTAACCTACCAGAAGCCGTCTTTAACCCCTTCGTCATAACCAGACTCACTAACCAGTTTTGTTTTTCCACTATTATCAAATATAATGGATCACCAGTTCAGCCTGACTGAAGTCTGACTAACCGTGCTTCACTCTAAATCCAGAATGACTTAACTCAACTTTTCTTGGGCCTCTGGTAGTAGACCTCAGAGTTCTCAAAAGGGGACCATCTGGATCTTTGACTTTGCCCAAGATTATTCTTTGTTGTGGGTATAAAATCTACAATTTTAACATTTTTATTTCATTTTTATTATTTATAATGGATAAAATCATGCATCTCTGGTTTATGAAGTAAACACATATCTGTAATGCACTCTTATAACTGTTATAAACTGCCTCATAGCCTTTAACTGCTTTAAGATATTGAAAGTGTATTCTTTGTCAGCAATTATGCTTAGGTTCCTGATTTCTTTGGTGCACATTTGGAAGAGAAAATTCATTTGTAATATTGGCGTTTTCTTCTTTTTTTGAACACACCTCACCTGCCTTGTAGGATTGGAGTGGTGGACCCTCCCCCAAACATGAACAATATTTGGATTGATTTGGGCTTCTGTTTTAGTTTCCTGACGAGAACCTCTGTTATCCCTTGAGTAGTCTGATCTGATTTTGTCTTCGGTTTATCTGCCATGGAGGATGTATCTCACGTGTAGGACATTAGCTGGAAGGGTTTTTTTCCTGTGCTTTCTGACAGATAATGATACTCCTACAGCATCTCTGCTGCTTCATTAGTCCAGCATATCTCTGGCCATTCAAGTTCCCCTTTTTTTAATTGAAGGATGTGCAACATTTTTAATATTAATGCCAATATTAAGGCAAAGTGTAATCAAACTAACAAAACAATTTCTGACCTGACCTTTTTCTTTAATCCCCCCTCCCCAAGTTTGCATGTATGGAAGTAAAAGAATCATACAAGTCTTCCAATCTAAACGTCCAACATGTGATAACGTCATAATGTATCAGTAGTACGTTGCAGACCTACAGCATGTACACGATGTTGCACAACGTTCGCGTTTATTATGTAGCGTTACCATGCCGTCTTCTTGAGGGAGCTGGGAGGAACAACTGCACCTAAACATCTCCAGTAAAGAAATAACCGTTCTCTTTTTCCATTGTGTAACATTTTGCTTCAGTATACCATGTGATTCTGTTCACGCGTTGATGCGTACCGTCTTAAGACACTAATAAGTGAAACACTTCGTTATAACTCAGTTTGACTTTGGCCACTGGTTTGACAGTGTGGGGTCCTAATGCCTTATGACACATCCATCTAATTGTATTTTTGTCTGTTTAGGCAAAGTAGGTTCATTCAAGGAACCCGAATGGTTATGTCTCAAATGGTGTCCTATTTCTCATAGGGTTTTGGTCATGGTTATGTAGAGAATATTGTGCCATTTGGGACAAAGGCACAGTGTGTATTTATTCAACTATGTTCTTGTAGCTCCTTCAGTGTTGGCGTGAATGTTTTGTTCATGCTGGAATGCCGGAGTAACGGACATAGATCTTATTTATCCACAACCTGAATGGCCGATTTTCATCTGTAACAATATAATAATGTATATGATTTTAAATATTCCTTCAACTTTTGGGTCTTCTCAAAATGATTGTAATCCTCTGTATATCTTTTAATATAAATAAAAGTAATGAAGCATTTGTGGATATAGTGGTGTGTTGGAGTTCTGTGAAGGCACCTATAAAGTTGTACCACTTTTTGGGTATGAACGTTTGATCCCATTATGAATACAGTTGTCTCTGACATTAAACCACAAAATCCTAAATATAGACCTATCCTTAACTCCTAAACCTAACCATTAACTCTTAACCCTAAACCTAATTATAACTCTGACCTTACCTCAAGCCTAGAATAGGCTAAATGTGTTTCTGTACATCTCAGGTCTTCTGGTATTCAGTATGGTAATACACTTAAACATATTGTCCATCCTGTCACGTTTCACTCTACTATAAACGTTACTTTCACAAGAACACAAGTGAAAAGCAATTTTACATTTGCATTCCCTACTCTATTTTTAGCCAGTCTTTAACTTCTGTTTTTGTTCCTTTTTTTAACAAGAGGATTTAAATAAATGTTTCTGTTGGTGAAATGTTGGCCGATTGAACTGAAATAATATGATGTGCCTTGTCCTTCTGCAAATGGGAAAATCCACCATCAATGAAAAGAAAATTGTATTGAACATGTATGCAGTGTATGAGACATGATCTTTTGTATTGCTGATATTTTCTATAAAACGTACTAGGCGCAGCCATCTGACATATTTATTAACTTAGTCAGGGACAGACTGGTGCCTCATAATTGGAGGTGTGGTTTCATTGGGTCCAATTCATTTTTATCTAATTTAACTCCTCAATCACTGAGGTGTTGAGTGACATGTGCAGGTACAGCTGTTAGCTAACTGTCCTAGACACTGCTGCACATATATTCTTTTGAGCCTGCATAGAGTGGGATGGACTGACTGGTGCCACATATAATGGCGGGGGAGGTTTTATTAGAGCTAATTTGACTTTTATAGTGTTCTTATACCAAACTATTGCAAACGGTACTTCTGCCACGCATGTTAGATCTCTGCTGTGTGAGTATGATGGCCAAGTGTTCAGCCATGTGTCTACAGTTAAGTGTTTTCTGGTTTGTTTGGTGGAGGTGTACAGAAGCGGGGGTGCTGAAAGTGCATGGAGGCATCTAGACGGCTGGAACACCCCGTAGCCCACCAATGTTCTGCTCTGTTCTCCTCCGTTCATTTGTCTCCCGGACACAAGTTAAGCAGAGTAGCGAATACATCGCGTTAATAGGAGAATTGGTCTCCATTATGAGTAGGTTTGGCAAACCAGGTGTCTTTTATACTGATAACAAGTTCAAACAGGTGCCATCAATGCAGGTAACGAGTGGAGGAACAGATTAGCCTCTTAAAGGAGAAGTTACAGGTCTGTGAGAGCCAGAAATCTTGCTTGTTTGTAGGTGACCAAATACTTATTTTCCACCATAATTTGCAATTAAATTCATAGAAAATCCTAAATTGTGATTTTCAGGATTTTCTTTTCTCATTTTGTCTGTCATAGTTGAAGTGTACATATGATGGAAATTACAAGCCTCTCTCATCTTTTTCAGTGGGAGAACTTGCACAGTTGGTGGCTGACTAAATACTTTTTTGCCCCACTGTATGTGTCATTTTAGCAGGAGTTTAATTAAGGGTGTTTGGATGTCAGCATTTTATTTCAATGGAAGCCCAGTCCCTTAAGTAGTACTGTTGTTCTATGGGTAACACAGCCCTGTGTAAGACTTTTGTGTTGTGTTGTCATACGGGTAACACAGTGCCATGAAAGACTGTTGGGTTGTGTTGTTCTACAGGTAACTTAGTGCCATGTAAGACTGTTGGGTTGTGTTGTTCTACAGGTAACTTAGTGCCATGTAAGACTGTTGGGTTGTCTTGTCTAGACATCCCCCAAGCCAGGCCACTTTCTCCCTTTCGCTCCCTCTGTCACACACACAAACACACGGACTCTCTCTGTAATTATGAAAATGTAATGTTTGTATTCATAGACGGAACCCACAAGGGGCTGGCCTCATCTAAGTAACAGCTGGGAAAGATCATTGTTTCAATTGAACCAAGTCTTTGAGGTTCAGAGGGGGTGTTGTGTGTGTAGACTAGATGGGCTGTAATGTGTAATGGGGCTGTGTTATAGATTGTCTTTAGGATATTAAGTCTGCTCTTCAGCATTTATTTAGTCTAAATATAAAGCCCATATTATGGGGTGGATGTGTGTCTGAAGCTATAGTTTAATGTGTAACCAACTTTCTCCCCCTAAAAAGAACACCTTTGGTGACTATACCCTGTTAAAAGCTTAGATACACAGATTTAAATGTCAATGAAGAATGCAATACAAATGAGTTTTATATTTCAATGTTTTTTTTTAATATTTACAATAAATACACCATTTCCAGTACAAAATACATATAGACTTCAGTAAAATAGAATGATACACAGGACATCTAGCCCTGGTAGTGGAGCCTAGAAAGGGGCTGGACCCGTCTGCTTGCACACAGACCACTCAAATCCATCCAAAGATTTAAGATTTTGGTAAAAACACAACACAGTTGAGTGTACAGCAAGCTATTTCCATTCAGAAAAAACATTGAGGCAGTTTAAAACAAAACATTGTCTTTCACTCATAGCAGACTAAGTAAACGTGTCTTGTTAGTTTGGAGGCCTTCTGCATAGACCTTTTGTTTTTACAGTAGCACACAGAATAAAAAAAAAGGCACTTTCGTGTTAAACACAGAGCACTGCCGTTTTGTCAAGGAGAGAGAAGGATTAAGGTTAGGGCCAGCCCCACATAGACCTGCTGTTTGCTATAAAACAACAACCCTACAAAGCTTTTCTAAAGCTTTAACAGGCCTAACAAATATTACCTATGTAGTACCAGCTACGTTAATGTAAAATAATTACACTAAACATTAGATCAATATATAAAAAAACTTTGGCATGTAAAATTGTTTAAATAAAGACACAATCACAACAACCCTTAATAACCCGCCCGTCAGTCCTGGTTTACTTCATATCACATGTGTCTCTTCATGTGAAGCGCGAGGTGGTCGGACCTAGAGAATGCACGCTCGCAAAGGTGGCACTGGAAGGGTCGGTGTCCCGTGTGTTTTCGGAAATGGCGGGTCAGCTCGTCCGAGCGGGCGAATTTCCAGCCGCAACCTTCCCAGTTGCAATGGTATGGCTTTTCACCTGAAGGGACAGAATGAGAGAAAGATCATCATTATTTTAAATGCAGAATAATGAACATGCACGTATCATTTATTCACAAAAAAAACTTTAAGGAGCCAACATGGTTACGCGTAATGATTCGTTATATTATGTTAAATAATTAGATTTTAAAAAAAAACATGTCTCTTACCAGTGTGCGTTCTGTGATGCGCCTTCAGATGTGAGCTTTTGGTGTAAGTCTTTCCACACCCAGCAAATGTGCAGGTGTGCGTCGCGGTGCGCTTCCGTGGCCAAGTGCGACGACCTCTCTTGGGCTTGGTCTCCAGCAGCTCCAGCGGAGAGGATGGTGGCGTCAGCAGTACCCTTTGTGTGTTCTGCTGCATGGTGAGTCCCTCCTCGAACATGCCGAACCGGTGTGCGCCTTGGTATAGTCCCAGCTGCATCTGGGTGGCTTGAGCCGCCCCGGCGTGGTGGTGTGGGTACGCCGCCGTGGAGTGGTAGTTATGCGGGAAGCTCATAGAGTTACACATCGGTGACTGCTGGCGACACTCAGGGCTCCCCTCGTCGTTCGGGCTGAGCGGTGGGGTCATGCTGCTGGCTGCCCTCGGGGAAGTGGCTACACGCGGCTGCTCGAAGGACATCATGCACGACACGTTCCCCTCCTGCTTGATTTTGGGACAGCTCTGGGGAACCATACCCATAACGGGTCCATAACCGTCCATGGACGGCTCCACTTTGATGTTATCTAAAATATCCTGCCTGGGAAACGGCGCGGAGTTAACATAAAACCGTCCCTGGATGCTGGAGTTGTTGCACGTAATACTGACCCCGTAGTTGCTCTCCCCCTCCGACCTGAGAAGCTCCGCCATCAAGCTGGTACTGTAGGGGGGAGGCGGGGAGCTGTGCTCGCTTGGTGGGTATGATAGCATGGGACTCCCGGTGGTGAACAGGTTGCCTGGATGATCCACTGGAGACATGTTATACTCCAGCACACCTGCTCCGAGAGCAGCGTTAGCCATGCATTCTGATCCAGTGGTGTTGGCCAGAATAAAATCCAGATCTAAGTAATGACTCAGATCCTCGTCGTCCTTTCTCCCGACACCGCGACAGTCCATGTTCTGTACCATGTCAAGCATGGAGCAATGCGAAGAAACGGGTTTGTCCATCTCACTTTTCCACCTCTGCAACAACCAAAGGAATATGGCATTAGATACATGACATTAAACACTGATTGTCTAACCAATACTATAGTGAAACTGACAAATGATCATAAACATTATAGGTCTGTAGCCCTACTTACATGTTCCCAACATTTGGTTTGGTTTGCGAATGTCGAGATTGATGGCAAAATCACACCAGATAAAGCCATTTTAAAGATTAAATATATGCTTGTTTATTTTCGGTCAACGTCGATTAAACGAATAAATGACCTGGTGCGCTCACCTTGCGCTTGAATCAGTGCGTTCTATTTAACTGTAGTTCGTCCAAAGTTGCGCTTCAAATACATCAGAAAGTTTGAATGGTAGGAGGTCCTCCAAGCTTATAAATACGGCAGTCGAGTAGCTGGACCAATTGTGCGAAGCCGAGGAAATACGTTCAGGATGATGGTAAATTTAGCTCCAGTATATAAAGCGGTTCCTCAGTGAGCTAAGTTGCACTCTGTCTCTCTGTTTCTCTTCCCACTTGGTCGTTCAGGCGAGCCTATAAAGCGTGTGTGAACCTCCCTCCACCACCAAAAACCAACCCACTTGTATGCGGGAGGGACTTGCTCAGATGGAAAATCATTGCAAGCATACACCATGCGTTGCACACTACAAAATAAAATCGTTTTCAATTACTCGTAGGTTTACATTATGTAGCCAAAGGTAATATTTGGACTGCTGAAGATGTAAAACAGGACTGCATTTCGAGCCTACTACTTTTTTATTGTATTTACACTGTTTAAGAAATGTAGGCATAAATCTAAATTCAACAAAACATTTTATAGGAAACTAAAGACCCTGTTAGACAAATAAATAAATTACATATATTAAATTAAATTATATGTATTAAAATATAAATTACATATATTACATTTATAAATAATGCACATTTGAATCAGTTACAGACGCATGTCCCGGCTGTTCTAATGTATATCAGACGTACATGTTCAAATGTTTGAATTAACTTTATGTAGAGACCATTTGAGCCGTTTATGCTCCGTCTACGTCTGTGGATTGCATCGATATTTTTGGCAAAGGAGACGTACGCGTTTAGGTCCTACACCTGTTTAACTCTTTTTGCGCCTGGAAAAAATATGCTTACAATGTTCTTCGTCTTCGGATAACTTTCGCATGATATAAAAAACCCTTGTGGGCACGGTTTTGAGTTCTTGACTTGATTCTTCAAAAATTCTAACGGATCATTAAAATGCATAGCAGCCTGCAGATGAATACGTTTCATAACACGAAGTGTCAATTTGAAAAACTGTATGGAGTTTAATTACATCTTAGTGGTTAATGGGTGAATACCGACGTATATAAAGAGTTAAAGCAAACCACAGCCACTATTATTATATTTCCAACATACTGAACGTTTTATTTCCAAGGATTGTCTGTGTCAATGTCTATGTACTCTAAAATATTCTTCTTCTCAAATTCATTGCTTACTTTTTGGAACGCATCCCGCATCCCAATATAATGTGAGGCGATGTGTTAAACATTTTCCAATGTGCAATGTATGTGCAATGTACTTTTTGCGTTTGTGTCATATTTGCTGTTCTTGTGATATTTCTTTAAATGGTAGTTCAGACGTCTCTTTTTCTTGCTCCTGCAGTCAAACGAGGATTCAGGCAGGAAATCAGGTAGAACAGGATCGGATGTCTCCACGTGATGTTTGATTTTTGGGCACCATCTTCCTCTGAATGTGGGTGGTAATAAAACAATGCATGCCTGACAAGCCTATTGAAAAGAACATGCAAATATCGGTGACATGCGATGCAATAAACATTTACCCCGATACAGTGGCAGGCTAGCTGGTGATACCTCTGAGAAGAGCCAGGGTATGTGGGTGGACCTGGAGATGTGTCTGAAGGGGCACAGTGTGAATAATGTGTAAAATGACATAACATTGTCATTGTCATAATCTTGGTCAAGAGCTACTCAAACAACAGAAACTGACCATGGGCGAGCATATAGTGTGCGTGTGTGTGTGTTTGTGAGTTTGTGTGTAGTGCAGCACTCTCCACTCTAACCATCCATTCTAAACAACCAGGTCAATTTTGACTTTAACAACTTGTTGTTGTTTTTAGTACACTTCACACATTTCAGACCTTTTCTTTCATATGTTCATATACCCAGTTTTGAGTTCCTATGGTCTTTATTTTATCTGGGTGCATTTGAGCGGTCCTGTTTCATACCATTCATGCCATCTTTATTAGATGTGCATTTCATAATAATTTTGTTGGTAGAATCCGTTCACTAATAAATTGTAAAAGAACAGCAGGTTTGTAGCCACATTCAAAAATATTGTAATATGTTGTGTATGTTTCTCGCTGCTATTTTGTCCAGTCCAAAGAGCAATTTGTCCCACAAACATGATATGCAATGCTTGGAACCAGAACTTTATTTCTGAACCTGTTTTTATGAATTCATTATATCAATTGATCGAAGTTGTATGTTACTTCTCTGTTTATACACACGTAGCCACCTGCTGGGAGACGGCCATCAGAAAGAGCTGCTGAATAAGTGTGGTGTCCTTTCTGTACATACTTTGTTTAGGGACTTCAATGGCTTTGTTCCCCCATGGTTGTCTGTGTTATCTGTTCTGTGGAACATGCGTCAGTGGTGCTGGAATGGAAAGGAAGGGGAAGTGTGCGTGTGTGACTGTGCAAGTGTGTGTGTGTGTGTGTGACCACCTGATCCTAAACCTGACCACAGGCCTTTACCCGAAGACTACCACTTATTCCTGTCCAGTGAGAGGCTTTTCTGTCAGACCAATGGGCTCCTTCTCCTTACATAGTGAGGGTCTTTTTACCAGGGCCCTTTTTACCAGGGCCCTTTTATAAAATGACCAACGCAGGCAGCTCTTTTCACATGCCTCACTCATGTGACACTCGGAACGGGACCTAAGAGTGTTAGGACCTCTGCTTAGCTCAGACAAACGAAGACAAGACACACCGATTGATTTCTAGACTCTGTTTTTAGTCACTACACCGGTGTAACCTCTACAATAGAGGAACCCCATTCCGGTTTGTGAGTTATGCTGATGACTGGAGTAATGGTTCTTGAGAACGAGGAGCGCCCAGAGGACTGGTTTTCCTTGAATTGGCTCATTCGTGTGACTTATTGGCCAATGCAACTTACAATTTCACAACTATACACAACTTAGGGGGGGGGGGGGGGGGGGAACAACACGGAAATCTATAGGTCTGACATACTGTTCCAGCCCCCTCGTGCGGTACCATAAAGGACTGGCGAGGGTGTTGTAACCCTTATCTGAGCGCTTGCATCGGCCCTGATTGGTATATTTCCAGATCAGTACATTTTAATGACTGACACGCGTCTCAGCGCGCGTCGCGTACCTCCAGATTTAAGCCGACGCCGGGCACCAACTGGCCCTGCGTGTGACAGCGGGTGGTTGACAGGGGCAGCGGCAGAGCTTCGGTACCCGGGTCAGGGTCTTGTGAGACTCTGTGTCGGGAGAGATGAGAGCTGGAGACGGGCGGGCTGGACGTCCTGCCAGAGAGCACGCGTGAAGGGTCGGCGTGTGTGTGTGTGTGAGAGAGTGGGATTCTACTCCTGCTCTGGGTCTTTATACGCCAGTTATTTTTAACCACACACCCCTGGCCTGCCTCATTACGCCGTTTCCTCCGCGGCCACTCAGGAAGCACGCCAGCTCCTTTTTCCTGCTCACGCACACGAGTGGCCAGATTCAGAGAATCTGATGGCATTTAGAGACGTACCTTCTCATAATGGTGGGGGGGGGATAAGCAAGTCAAACAGGGAATAGTTGGCCAGTAAAGTGCATTAGATTCAAAGGTATGGTAGCGTTTCTGCACTCATTACAGATACTCTCACTGGGGGAGACAAAGAGAGAGTCAAGGGGAGACAAATGGGAGGCAAAGAGCTTTCCCAGTTCTGACGACATCTGTAGGACCACCAAGGAACAGTCACAACACCCAGGTGCCTATGTAGTGACACTATTGCCCTACAGTACATATCCTTTTGATGACTATGCAGTTCTGTTGATGAACACAAGCCTGGGATGTGTGGAGAACCCCGCCAGACTACTCCGGAAATAATCAAGAATCAAGTTCTACAGTGATGACAAAAATGGCAGAACAATCAACACCGAAAAAAAAACAGGAGATGAAAAGACAGAACAAAGCCGTTTTTCTTCACCTGGCCATAGAAACCTGACAGTTTGACAGATTACAAAACACATTTTTTGAAAAGCGAAGAAGGAAGAAGATTTATTTTTGGTCTCTTTTGCAGATGTCTGTTGTTTTACACCAGCAAACTGAAGATCAGCCTCGTATGACCATTCCGGACCCGTTTTCATTGGCTGCGAACTGACTTTACGGCCACACATGGTCGATGAAGCGCTATCGTGGTCAACTCCGACGGGGTCCTGGTCTGTCAGGGTCATGGGTCCCCCACAAGCAACGTAGGTGGCAGGCTTTAGATGCTGTGTGTCTGCTACACCTGTGATTACTCTGGAGGCCCCAGGGCCAACATCCATTTCCCCTCACAAACATTGCGATATATTCCCCAGAATATATCTCTGTATTATCCTCACCCTATACTTGAACATTACAACCGTGTTACAGCTTCCAATGGCCTGTTATTGTTCAATGATGTGTCCGGAGTCGACTGCTGAACTGAATTTAATGTGAACCGCCATTGAACATTTACATTTGTTCTGGTCATGTGGATGATCTCCTAAAACCAGCGCACACACATTCCATTATAACCCTAACAACTGTCTCAGACACCGACTTAAGTTTGCACTTTTTGTTATGGTGACCCACCTTTCGAAAGTATGCAGCTTTCCCTATCTTTTACATGCCGGCAACTAATGCATGCGGACACAACTGAGTGACATTGAGATGTAGAGAGAGTGTGAGATAACATAGAGAGTCATATAAGGCATAGATCTAGTGTACAGTTGACTGTGTATGTTGTAGCAGACAGACGTAGGAACCCTAAACCCATCAGTTACATTTGTAAGGCATTTCAGTTCTGGGGACTTTATAACCTCACACGGTTTTTCCCCTTGTGGTGTTATCTACAGACATGGCACTTCATGTTGAATAAGAGGTCTCGACTCAGTGAGTGACTACTGCAACGCAGGAACGCTATGCTACGATATGCTACGCGGATCACTCTCCGTTGAGTTCATTCTTTGAGCTTTGAAGATTCCCATTTGTGAAGCATTCATCGTTAGACAGATGCACTCGGTTACTTAACACCAGTATAAAGCCTGGGTCTTTCCCCCTGCAAGTCAAGTCTAGGGAGGCCTGTGTTTTCTTTTGAGATGGCACTCCAACCACAGACTTGAGCGCATTTGAACATGCCGAGCTAAACTGTGCCAGCTGTTTCAATAAACTAGCCCCGGCTCCTTAAACAGGTTCCCCATTGAAGCCACATTCAGCTTGTTGAAGTGGTCTAGTCTGCACTTCAGTGTACACACCTCAAAACGGTGATATTAGTAAAATACTAATAAAAACATTCTTCGTAGGAAGGAATGCTCTCAGCATTTCCCCTCTTTACCTGGCCAGGCCACTGAGGATGTGTTCCAATTGGCACCCTATGACCCATTTCGTGTGCTACCTGTGATGAGAGCATGAGGCGGTTTTAAACTACGTGGGACATTGGGATGCTAAAACTCTTATATAGCCTTGGAGGACCTTCCGCCTTTTCAATTGTAGTACAGTATTGGATGTGGGGTTAATAGAGATGAAGGGTTTGTGATTTCGAACCTTTGCTAAATTTATTGAAGTGAAGAAACGATTTGTTGGATTACAGAGAGGCGATGCGAGGCCATGTCATAACCAGTGGGTGGGTGGAGGTCATCAGTCTTAGTGTCACAGCCTGGTCAGAGGGGTCGGCATGTGTCCTTAGAGGACCCAGCCCTCAGAGGGACCCAGCGTCCACATTAGAGTAAGATACACAACTTTCATTTAGACCTTTCATGTCACCCACATCAAGGGCCCCGCACTTACACATTAAACAGGAGGTGGAAAGAGATGGATATATTTGGGTGAGTGTGAGAATTCTAAGGTCCAGAGGTTTCTCCTGTGCCACGTCGTTTTTTAACCCTCTCCCACCTCCCCTTTCTGTCCACAGGGAGGGGAGAACCTGTCATTTCAGTCTCTCTGGTCCGTCTGGTCTGTCAGTCCAGCCGACCCCTGTCTGTCCATCAGTCGGTCTGTCTGTCTGTCTGAACTGAACACTTCTTCGGTTGACGGGTCACGATGGCTGCTGATGGATCCTCCATCTGGTCACACAACAACAGCCGGACGTCCCCATGTCGCCACAAAGCGTCGGCCCGAACCACTAACCCCAAACCGACCGAGGTGAGAAGAACTTATAATGTATGTGAACGTCCGCCGTGAGTCCGTGACGTGGCCCCCGAAGGCCCCTGTGTGGCACTTCTGACCAGTACCGGTACCGGTACCAGTACCAGCCACGAAGGAATGAGCAGTCTTCCCACAGCCTGAGAGATGACAGCCAGTGTCGAGCTGCGCCACGGACAGTTAGAACAGTTACAGACTACAAGGTGTGTGAGGGGTGTAACCGTGACTGAGTAATTCTGATCGTGGGTTCGGTTGATCGCGGTAACCCGGACAGCCACAGGGTTGGATGATGAGTGAACGGGATTGGCGTTGAGGTTGTTACACGCCACCGCCTGAGTAGTAATTCAACGCGTGCGACGTGTGTGCAGCTCGACGCACCCTACTTTCACATTGAGTCTTGGCGCGAGACTACTGGGTCGTGGCGGGATGGCCGTTCATTATCCAATCAGGTGTGGACACCTTAGGTATTAGTCAACGGATACCGGCACTCAAGGGACTCTGATGGAAACGGTCTTTGGGCTGCTTTGTTGATGTGGATTGGGGTGTTGGCTAGATCACAGGTGGGTGGATTGTTTCTGTGTCATGCTTTCAATCGTTGTGGTACACACACACACACACAGACACACACACACACAGACACGTGTGAGAATGCAAAATAAAAACGAACCGAAATAACATGATATTACGATGGGATTAAATTTGAACAGCCAGGGTTAAATTTGTGTACATATTTGCTGTTTAAGGGATATTAAAGAGGTCATATGCTATACTATACCACGTTTCACAGATTAACTGCTATGCTGGGGATCTTGGGCCGTTATATATTCCTCTCCACACTTCAGTCTTGCCATCTGTTTGCAAGCTCTTTTAGGCCCTTTTGTGAATGTTGGGTAACTAGTGGTTTTTAGTGGTTTTTCACACATCCACACCCAGAGAAGTGGTGCTGATCTGTCGGATGGATCTGTTCTTTGTTATGGTGAGCATTCATCAGTCCCTCCCGGTGAAGGTCCTTCTTCGGTCCTACATGACAGCAGGCAAACTAAGTTCGCAAACACATAACCCATTCTGTCGATGACAAGCGGGCTATACAGGTCAAACAGGAACAGGAAAACCCTGGCCTTCGGTGCACTTTATTTCCCCTTTGCAGTTTGCCCCCGAGGATCTAACCACCTCTCCCAGGATCTAACCACCTCTCCCAGGATCTAACCACCTCTCACAGGATCTCATCACCTCTCACAGGATCTAACCACCCCTCACCTAACCTCATGGATGCGCTGTCCTGCCCTCCGTCTTGCCCATCTCCCTGCATCCGGGTCTCCTACGTTGATACCGCAAATGTATTCTCCCTAAACCCATGTACGTGACGCAGCCACCATCAGCGCTGGTATCCTACTGCTATATGCTCATACCGCGTGTCACATAGCATGCAGCTAGCGTGTGTGAAGCGGTACGCAGCGTGACTCTGAGGGGATTCCTGACGGCGTCCCAGCTGTCCGAGGTTTCTGCCTGGGACGCCCCTCTGCGTTTGTGTTTGGGGTTAGTGTTACTGGGCTGACATAACCCCGTCACGAGACACACCCTCCTCCTCCTCGCGCGGTTCCCGCTCCACCGTGGGCCAGACGGGACAGCGTGTGTTTTATTAAAACAGTGTGTCTGGCGCTTAGCAACGGCTCGCCTGTCTACAGTATCTCTCGCTTATTCCCCATTCAAATGTTCTCTCTCTCTCTCCGTCCGCTCTATTCGTCCGTCTGTCCGTGCGGGTCGACATCTTCGTCGGCCTTCGCGGCCGTTCCGGTTCAGGGGTCAAGATGGCTGTTGACCCGTGGGTGAGGGAGGTTTTGGCCCTTGGAGGGAGGCCTGAAGGGAGCCCACTCCCAACCTTGACTGTCTCCTTAAGCCCCCCTCCCTAACACCCAGCTGCAGTAACCTTAATCACTCATCGGACCCATCTTGTGCGTGGTCCCATCCCGACTGTCAGAACCGATTGTCATGCTTAGATGCTCACGGGAGCCTTAACCACCGTTCAAGGGGTCTTGTTGCACAGGCATTCTGCTCTAAGCCGAGCATTTGGCGATAATGACTCTGGACTCCATTCATTGTTCTTCTGTTGTTGTTGTCTAAGCTGGGGGCCAAGTGAAAGCGTGTCCAGACACTTCTCTTCCAAAGAGGCAGGCACTCGGCAAGGCCGGGGTTCTCCTCCAACAGCCGCCGGGGCCCAGCAGGTCACGCACCTCAACCTGTGTCAGGTCGGGGCTAGCGAGGGCCGGGGCCAGGTTGACCCACACAGCGTTCCATGAGGGGCGGGTGAGATGGGAACATTTAATGCACTCAGGTTAGATGACTTGCCTGCGGCCGCGGTGCGTTAACCTCTGAAGGGGCTGTGGAGCAGCTCTCCACTAACACTCCCCCCCAGGCAGACTCGCAGATCACAGGGTTATCATTAGACTTAACATCAGGTAGGCATACCAGGGACCACTGTTTTTACAACACCCCAACGCCACTAATTGACCTGTCACGCACGTCACTTGGTGCCGTGTTCATCTACTGACACATTCCTCCCAACAGCGCTAGGTTGTTATCGCTCAGGTTCGGACTGTTGGATTTGATTCGGGACTTCGGAAAACGTGACGAACGTCCGTCGTTAAGCCTCAGATACCTTCATGAAATCATCAGGGTTTTGCATGGTTCAATATTCATTGCAATAGCAGTTAGTCTCGTGGATAGAGACTATAACGTTGTGCGTGTCATAATGGTGTTAATTGTCATATAGTCATAGAGTGATATAGTATAGAGTGATGCTCACTGGTTTAACGCCGTTGGTTAGAAACCACTTCCTGTTTTCACTACAAGTGAATCTTCTCACAGTTAGGCCATCATTTCCTCCGTGTGTGTGTTTGTGTGTGCTTATGTTTCTCTGCCTGTGTCTCTGTGTCTGTGTGCGTGTGTATATTTATATTTATTTATGCGTACAGTGCAGAATCTTTTGAACGCTGCTTGTTGTTTGACATTAGTAATCCCAGTTTTTTGTCTCAGACGTTGCTGTTTTATATGTTATTTTATATGTTTCACGTGGCAACACTGCAACTCAGTATTTATTCCATCACCAGTGACAGTAGATACATTTACAGAGAAAGAGAGAGAGCCTGTCTCTTTGTTTTTACAGTGAATCTGTTTGTGGAGCGATGTGGTCATGGAAGAAAGTGTCTGTGTGTGTGTGTGTGTTAATGTAATTCATGAAAGCTGTTGTTCCATACAAAATGTTAGGAAATCGTGCATCTCATACTACTGCAGAACTAGTATAAATGTGTTCCATCCAATTTGTGATTTGTGTCTTTCAATGTGACAAATGGCTGATGTACTCTAAGACAGCACAATAACACCAGCTGTGTATTTACAGTGTGAGGAAGTCAGGGACAGTCAGGTCAAGTGGTCATTTATGTCTGCCTTCTTAAATGACCTCTGACCTACTCTATCTTCCATCGTCATCACTGGCTTCTCCTATGTGCACTCTGTCAAACATACTGCTGTTTCCCCTGGAGAGATCCGCTATGATGCAGGAATGACAGGAGAGAGAAAGAGATAGAGGAGAGAGAACAAAGCAAAATAATTAAAAAGAGAAACAGAGAAACAGAGCAAAGTAGATGAAAAATAATAAGAAATTGGACTGAGATACGGAGAAACTTAAAGGCAGAGAGACACCACATAGGTAACCCACACATACCACGTTATGAAGAACCATGTCCGCCTGACAGGAAAGAGGTTCCCCGGTCGGTTTAAACGCAGACCAGAGACCAATACCATAAACCCTTCTATAGCAATGAACCACAAACTTGTCTTCCTCCTAATACTGAACTAGCCGACCACCTACAAGAAAACCCAGAAGAGCCTGATGCACGCTCCCACACCACCTCCCGCAGCAGTGTCCATTATTCTCAACCTGATTGAGCAACCTTCCGTGTTTAGACGTAGCATGTGTGAGCTGTGAGTTCAGAGCTTTTCTTGGAATATACGCCAGTCTCCTGATTGTTCTTCTTCCCGAGACTTCCGAAGCCCTTTGTCTCCAGCTTTCCAGCCTGTTGCTTACTCATTAGGGAATTCTGTCAGAGGTCCAGTCATTTGTTAACACAAAGGCACACATTAAAGTCCTCCTGTCACCAGTTGTACTGTAGTTAGAGGGTATTTTTTCTCTCCTGTTCCTGTGCTGTGGGCTTTCAATTAAAACAGAAGACACGACAGAGCTTGAAACTCAAACAATCCCAGTGTTGGGTCTAAAAACAGCATGGTGGCATCGTGGTAGGATGTGGTCAGTTTGTAATAGCCAGTCATACCACCTAAAACTTATTAGTACATATAGGAGTGATACATAGTAAAACATAGTGAGAAATTATAATACCAGATACATAGTAATACCACTTCAGCTTTTGAAATACCACTGTGACTAAATGCTTTTGGATACACAAAGGAAGTCACACACACACCTGGTAACTTTATGACTATCTCAAATGACCCTAATCCCACTTCTCTATATAAGGAGCCCTATTCCCACTTCTCTAGACCATGGGCCCTATTCTCACTACTCTAGACCAGGAGCCCTATTCTCACTCCTCTAGACCAGGGGCCCTATTCTCACTCCTCTAGACCAGGAGCCCTATTCCCAATTCTATAAACCATGAGCCCTATTCTCACTCCTCTAGACCAGGAGCCCTATTCTCACTCCTCTAGACCAGGGGCCCTATTCTCACTCCTCTAGACCAGGAGCCCTATTCTCACTCCTCTAGACCAGGGGCCCTATTCTCACTCCTCTAGACAAGGGGCCCTATTCTCTGTGAAAGAAGCCTTGGGCAAAAAGGTTGCCCGACATAGGGATAGTATTTCTATTAAAGATGGCTGAACAAATATTGTTACTCATCCAGTTCATTAATGACGACTGTGTAAGAGTCCCTCTGAAATATAAAGTATATCAGATTTAAGATTGATTCTGTTATTTTGTTATGAAAATGAAGAGTTTCAGTTTATGAATCAACAACAGACCAGATGTGCTTAGTAATGCTGTCAGGGTGGTTTTAGACACAAACATTAGAAATGAAGAAGTTATTGCAAGAGCACACAGTACTCATCTGTGCGAATCATAGTGTTGTCTGAGTTTTCTGGAAGGGCCTCCTTTCTTTATATACTTCTTAAAATAACCTCCCTTCCATTGGTCGTAAGCAGAAGATTTCAGCGAATCACGTCAGGCCAATTAGTGTGTAGCACTTCCTGGACTCAGAAAGATGTTTCCTGTTGATAGTAATGTAGAGAGTTTCGGGGGGAGCGCATAGAGGTTAACAGCATGTTGAAATTCTGCCATGGTCTATGACCACTGTGGCCTCTGCGGAAAAAGTGAGAGTTGACAAAGTGTTGTGTCTGTGTAGGCTCAGATGGAAGCCAACTCCACATTCATCCTGGATAGCCCAAAACCATAGTATGTAATTGGTCCGTCGCTCAATTAGGTACATTTGTGTTTATATGTGTTTAGAGATATTGGAACTGGAATGAAAGGCTCCAACTCTTTTCCAAATTTCTAAAGACACTAACGCCAAACGAATGCTGGTCCATATGCTATTAATATGGTGTGTTCATCACAGATCTGTGGTACTGTTATGTATATGTTATCTGTCCACGAGCGATGAACTCCTCATATAACTGACCTGTCAACAGTGTGTGTGTGTGTCTGCGTACTGTGTTCGGCATGTATAGGGGTGTACAGTGTACATGGAAACAACACATGTATAGGAGTGTACAGTGTACATGGAAACATCACATAGTGACCTTCCTGGAATAATCATGTCAGAGTTTGACTGTGATGACATGTTCCATGACCTCTTCACCATGGCCTTTCAAACGCCTCCTTTTTACAGATTGGCCAAGTGTTGAAATATGTGTGCTGTGCTGTTTAACCCCCGCTAAAAGCAGCCAACTGTGTGTGTGTGCACGCGCGTGTAGATGTGTGTATTTGTGTGTGTTTCGTCTGTTTTGTGATCAAATCGGAGTGAAAACATTGAACTGTGATTTAATGACTGGGTTTGATCAGCCCCTCTCACACGTTCATCACTAGACCTGCCGGTCAGTAGTGTTTGGGCACTGCTGTGGACCCTCTGCTGGGCTGCACAGACAAACAGCAAGACAGAAAGAGAGGGAGGAGAGATGGGAAGGAGCCAGAGGGGGAGAGAGAGGAGACAGAGGGTCAGGGGCCCAGAAGCAGTGCCGCAGGTGGAAGGAAGCTTTATGGTCTGAAAGAGAAGGTGAGGTGGACAGGTCTTCTGAGGTGGACAGGTCTTCTGAGGTGGACAGGTCGTCTGAGGTGGACAGGTCTTCTGAGGTGGACAGGTCTTCTGAGGTGGACAGGTCGTCTGAGGTGGACAGGTCTTCTGAGGTGGACAGGTCTTCTGAGGTGGACAGGTCTTCACTCTTCGTTTCCCACCATCTTGTGCTTTCTGTCCTCCGCTCTCTTCCACTGCTACTCCTCTCTCCTTGTCTCTCTTCCACTGCTACTCCTCTCTCCTTGTCTCTCTTCCACTACTACTCCTCTCTCCTTGTCTCTCTTCCACTGCTACTCCTCTCTCCTTGTCTCTCTTCCACTGCTACTCCTCTCTCCTTGTCTCTCTTGCACTGCTACTCCTCTCTCCTTGTCTCTCTTCCACTGCTACTCCCCTCTCCTTGTCGCTTTTCCTCTGCTACTCCTCTCTCCTTATCTCTTTTCCTCTGCTACTCCTCTCTCATTTTCTCCCTTCCTCTGCTACTCCTCTCTCCTTATCTCTCTTCTTCTGCAACTCCTCTCATTTTCTCCCTTCCTCTGCTACTCCTCTCTCCTTATCTCTTTTCCTCTGCTACTCCTTTCTCTTTTTTCTCTTTTCCTCTGCTACTCCTCTCTGCTTTTCTCCCTTCCTCTGCTACTCCCCCTTCTTTGCCTCTCTGTCTTGCCCACATACGGACTCTCACTTTCACTATGTCACTTGAAACTGATGCACTTTCCTCTGCACTACTTCCTGTGTTTGGCCATAGCTCAGGATCAGGGATAAGAGGCCTTGTGTTTTCCTGTCAGACGTCTGTGAAGAGCCTGGGTGTGTAATCCTCAGAGTGGATGAATGGTTTAATTGATCAACTTGGTGCTGAGAGTTTTAGAAGTCTCCCCTGGGAACATACAGTAGTGGATTTTAACGTTCTACTGCCATGTGTTAGTGTACTGGGTTGGTTAGACCACACTCTCTCACTTTGTCACGTACAAACTCTCCCTCACACACACTCTTCAACACACACACAGACACACACTAACATACACTCTCTCACATATCCTAATTAACTTTGAGTGCTTCAGTAGTTCTCTAACATGAAAGTACAATTTCCACCACATGGCGATTTATTTTAGGTTAGATTAGATTAATCACCTGCCTGTCTCTCAATCCCATTCAATATCTGAATTATGCTCTCCCCACTCGCTGGGGTTCTTACACATTCTCCCCACTCGCTGGGGTTCTCACACATTCTCCCCACTCGCTGGGGTTCTCACACATTCTCCCCACTCGCTGGGGTTCTCACACATTCTCCCCACTCGCTGGGGTTCTCACACATTCTCTCCACTCGCTGGGGTTCTCACA
>JACXGK010008181.1:7192-23244 GCA_016801125.1 Novumbra hubbsi
ACTTTACTTAAATATGTACTTGGGTTATGTAACACCCCCCCCCCCCCCGCCCCTTTTTCACTTTCTCTCACTGTTTCATTGACCCCCACCCTCCTTTATTTGTGGTTCACTGTTCATCTTGATTTTTTTTTATGGAGGCATTGCTCTCTTGCAGGGCCTGTCACAAACCAATAAATGGTATTTTGTCCTTGAGGTGAATTCCACCAGTGAGGATTTAATAAAACACAAACACACACTATCCAGCAAGCATGCACACTCTCAAACAGTCACGCACACACACACACACACAAACACACACCAACACACACACAAACAAAGAGACAGAACAAGAAGAGAGAGCATTTCAGCAGTAAACCAAAAGCATTTAAGAAGTTCCACATTACAATCTCCTAATTGTGATTTAAAGGGATAGTTTGGGATTTTGCTAATGATGCTGTTTATAGACTTCCCCTGCATTGGGTTACCTTTGATCCCATTTTGTCTCTGTCTGCAGTTTGAAAGAAGTTGCTAACTTGCTTTTTGACTACTAGTTTTCTGCAATTACTGGAACATAATCAAACTCGAGGTTAACAGGAAAGGTCTGAATTGACAAAATCCCCAACTGTCCCTTTAAAATATTATGTTCTGAGTTACAGTCTAGGAAGCCACTGATTGGTCACAGCAACGAGTCTTTGAGTGTGTTTAGACTGCAACAGTTGCCCCAATGACACATACGTTTAAATAACATCTGCATAATGTGTATGAACTCACTGGCTATGCTGTTTACCTTGTAACTAGCATGGTACTCCCAATGGGACAAGTGCTGTGTAACTGTACAATGTATTTTTTGGATTCCCCCATTGCTTGGTGGGAGAGCTGTGTGGGCCGTCCGTTCTCCCTTTCTTCATATCAAAGTTTTTGATGTGATGCTTCATGTTTGCCTTCATCCACGCCACGTTCGTCTCCCTGTCTGCGGTCACGGCTTAGAAGGCGGGTTGGGACGAGGTCACGTGTTGATCATTTTTGTTCTTTTTCCCAAGACCCCCCTTGGTGTGCTTCACAGAAGCGTTTCCAGCCTTGAATGGTCTGGACAGGAGACAGTTCTTGGTTGAACAAGAGCTCGTCTGATTGGTGGTCGAGGGGCTTCCGCTATCTCCGTATCTGGCAGCATGCTAATGTTGAATAATATATGTGCACGAGCAAGAGCCAAACGGCGTAGAATCAATTATTCAGACTGCCTCTGTGCTTCTCCTCTCCTCCTTCCTCTTCCTTTTACCTCCTCCTCCTCACCCCCTGCCTCCCCCTTCCTGCCCTCTCTTCCTCTTCTCTCTCCCCCCTCCTTTAATTTTCTCCCTCCTCCCATGTAATATGCCCCCCCCATCATTTTCATTTCTTTATTTCTCTCAACGTTTGTCACTTGCTTCTGCATGAGCGATAGCAGGGATCCATCCCTGCGGAAGAATTTGAATATTAGCTTTCTTATCGAGCTTTTGAGGGAGCCATCGGTCTCTTTCCTTCTCCTCCGGTTGGCCCATGGTCTTGCTTATCTGGGACTTCCACACACCCAACAGTGGGTACGCGCTCCTTCCCTGCCACACTCCCCCCCCAGGAGCCCCCTCCTTCTCTCTTTCTCTCCCCCTTCTTCCTCACCCCTCTCTCGCCGCTTCCTACCATGTCTCACGTCCCCCCTTCTCGGTTTACCTGTCACACGTCCGTCGTCCCTCTCTTTCTTTCCTCGTTTCCTTCCGTCTCTCCCTCCCCGTTGTCCTGATTTTGTATCCGTCAGCTTGTCCACTGCTAATCGGCAACATTGGCCCGGTAACCTCATCCATTTCCATTTCTTCATCCATTTCCTCATCAATTTACATTTCCTCATACGTTTCCTCATCCATTTACATTTCCTAATCCATTCCCCCTGGACTTCTTCCGTCAACACCTCTGGTCACTGTCGTGATTTCATTCAGTTAGAACTGGCACGTGCCTTTTGGGGGGCCCTAAGGTTCTGTGAAGTGACATATCACGCTTCTCTATCTGGCAGTCTGATGGACGAGATTAGGCGAATGCCAGAAGAACATGTCCTGCCTGACTGCATTGTGCCAACTGTAAGTTTAGTGGAGGAGGGTTAATGCTATGGGGTTGTTTTTCTGCGGTTGGCTTTGGCCCCTTAGTTCCACTGAAGCGAAATGTTAATGCCTCAGCTTACCAAGACATTTTGAACAATTCTATGCTTCCAACTTTGTGGGAGCAGTTTGGGGAAGACCCTTTTCTTTTCCAGCATGACCTTGCCCCAGTGCACAAAGCAAGATCCATAAAGGCATAGTTGGATGAGTTTGGTGTGAAAGAACTTGACTGGCATGCACAGAGCCCTGACCTCAACCCTATCAAAGACCATTGGGATGAACTACAATGAAGATTGCGAGCCAGGCCCTCCTGTCCAATGGATTTAGAATGGGATGTCATAAAAGCTCTTGTAAGTGTAATGTGCAGATGTTCTAAAAAACGTGTCTATACAGTGTAGTTAGTAGAGCTGGGCACTAAACAGCTTCAATGAACAAAGTTAAAATGTTTGTTAACAATCATTATGGCACTAATAATCTTCTAATTATCTTAACTCAAGTCTGCTCACCGAAAAACTTAATGAATAGACCCAGTAGTACAAAGGTCCCCAACCCTGCTCCTGGAGAGCTATTGTCCTGGTGGTTTTCACTCCAACCCTAATTAAGCACACCTAATTATTAGACAGTACATTACCGAATGAGGCTGCATATAAATGGAGTTGGAGTGAAAACAGCCAGGGGAGAAGCTCTCTAGGAGCTGGGTTGGAGACCCCTGACCTAGAGTCTAAGACTATTTTGATTCAGTCCGGAGTGGGGAACAAGACCAAATCCAATGCTTGCTGTGCTGAATATCTACATGTTATTTTGAAATATCATAGCCCCAAAAAATATTTTTCTGCAGTTTTATTGTCAAATGGATGGAAACCCAGCCTCTGAGGACATTGTGGTTATTCGTATTGTAGCTCTGAACAGAGCCTTCAGTCTTTTTTTTTGTTCAGGTCTGAATTTTAATTGAGCCAAGGGCCAGCTCCTCCCCACCAGCCAGAATGGAAACGTTTTTCTACCTTGAAAATGGATGTAATTTCTGACTAAAAGATTCAGAACTCGTCACAGTCTTACAACTTCGTATTACATGTCGGAGTGAAATTGCAGTTGTTTGATGGCCTGCAATGGGGATGTTTAAAGGAGACATATAAATAGCCAGACCCGACTTTCAGAGGGGAGAAGGGAAAGAGACTTTCTCTACTTGGAGCTCACACAGAGAGAGAGAGAGAGACACACACACAAACACAGATAGACACACACAGAGACACACACACAGACACACACACACACACATTGGGTTAAAGGCAATAACAGAGCTTTATGATCCGTGAAAGAGGCCTTATCAACAGGTGACTTTATCATCCTTAGGACCAGGTAGTGTCCTAGTGTCCTTCTCCTTCCAGTGTCCCTCTAATCATCCAGGGAAACAGACCCAGGTTAGAGGTCACCTCCATTTGGGATGCCTGCTAAAGTCCCTTTGCATTGGGATCTGGTTGATAGATGACAAACTCCACAAACTTTTCAATAGAGCCTTGAGGCAGTTGGTCCTACTGGTTTTGCCTAAAAGGGGCCAAAGCATTAAACGGGCACCTAGTATTATGTTGAATAATACCGTTAGGGCCAACATCTAACCAAAGTAGCTGATGTCATAAAGTAATGTTTGAATGGTAGTTGTTCGTTAAGTACATTGGGTTTTGAACAAAAAGCAGACAGGTCAGAACCTTGGTGATTTGACGTTGGTCACACTAGCTGCTTCAGAATGGCAGAAAAGTAAACAAAATATATCAATAATTCAGGAGCGGATAGACAGCTATCTTCAACAGAACCAGACAGCAGACAACTTAATACATATTACATTGCTTGTCAGGTACATCAATATTCTTTTTCATGCATTTTTGTGTGCTTCTTTGAATGAAGAAAGTAAGGAAACACAGAGGAGACAGTTTCTCCTGAAACAGCAGAGGGTCGGATTCAGACCAATATTACAGCAGCATGTATATCTGAGCCGGGGCGGCTGGACCACGTATGCCCAGAACAAATCCCAAGACATCCATGTTCACATCTTCATAAAAACGAACCTGGCAACATGCCTAATTAAATGTGATCATCCTGTATAGAAGTGCATTTGGCTTGTTTACCCGGTCATCGCCATCTAAAAGCGTTAAGGGAAGAACATTAAGCCATACTTCATCATACTTCTCGCTTGGGATCCCACTAGGCATGAGACCCTGGTGTTGTAAGCACCGTGCTCTACCAGACGAACTACAAAGGACCCTGATGAACTGCCAAAGGACTCTAATGCATTGCTCACACATTCTTAGACATGCGACTCAGTACAATTAGTCTGTTGTCCGTCGAATAACATTACAATCATGTTCTCTAATCCATAGCAGTTAGAGGGTCAATGGTGGTAGGGTCGGTATTCTGCTGTAAAACAAAACACCTTGCTGACGTTAAAGCTTCCAGAATGGATTCGCTCGCATGTACTGAATCAGCACGACCCATTGCTTTTCCATTGATCCCCGAAAAATATGTTGTGACGAATAAAACGCGATCCTCCGATTCGACGGCACACATGAGAGAAACACTAAAACTGTGATTGAGCAAGATATAATCAAACCTGGACCAAGTGCATTGCAAGTGCATCCTCTCAGCCAAGGCAGGCATTGCCCTTTTCCAACTCCTACACACTTACACCCCTTCAATTAGAGGGGACTGACCTTTAGGCCTCTTCTGAAGGGGCCACTTACATCACCTCGCCAGTCTCCATCCCCGTGTCGTCGCACGTGGAGAAGAAAGGGTTTTGCGTTTTCACTCGGCTCGCTGTGAGGCCTTTTATTTTGGAGTGTGTAGGTGAATGCTTCTGAGACGGACGTGTGCACCGGCCCTTTGGAGAAGGACAAATCGTGATGTTTGGTTTGAAATGCAATTAGTTTAATCGGTGTGTTTGCTATGGAATGGGTAAGGTGTGGCAAAAAGACACACACCCATTCAGTATATATATGTGTCTGAATACCTATGTATATAAATAAGCTAAAACCATCTTTTTGCGTGGTCTTTTTGGGGTATAGTGTGTAGATTGATGAGTACAAAAAAATCAATGTAATACATTTTCAAATAAGGCTGTAACATAACTGTAATACGCTAAAAGGTGTTAGGACTGGACTGGCTAGTTTCTAGCTGGTGGACACAAATGCACACTAGTGTTAGGTGAAACCGGTTTATTGATAACAAGCTAGTCAGTGGGGCTCCTGGATGTCAAACGTTGCGGCGGGTGTTGGAACTGGCGCAGAGTGGATGGGCAGCCAGGGGTTTATACACAGCGGAGGTGATGGACCGCAGGTGGGTCAGTTGAGCAGGTGAGTTGGAAGATGTGGACTGGAGCACCGGAGCCTGGAGTCTACACCTGACAAACTTGGAAGACGGACTGAGAAGACAGACAAGAGGAGTGAGCACAAAATATAAAAAAAAGAAAAAGGAGAATTGATCAGCAAAACTGATTGACTCGTGTAAACGCAAAAGGAGAACACATATGGATCCCATTCACAGATTTGATCCTGTGTAAACACAAAAGAAGGGAACAGGTGAGCTCCTTAAATAGTGTCCTTGGTGATTGGTGACGGGGGAACAGGTGAGCAACTTAAATAGTGTCCTTGGTGATTGGTGACGGGGTACAGGTGGGAGACGATGAAGAGAGACGATGAAGAGAGACGATGAAGAGAGACAATGAAGGGGGACAATGAAGGGGGACAATTAAGGGAGACAATGAAGGGGGACAATGAAGGGGGACAATTAAGGGAGACAATGAAGGGGGACAACGATCTATTCCATGACAGTGCCAATGCACGACGTCTAACGAGGTCCCCCTGACTTCTGGAGTAACACACTGGCCCTCGCATAACAACGCGTTCACGCGTGACAGTTGGAAATGTACGCTGCCAAGATGTCCCACTTGCTCAGCCGGGAATAACATTCTGCAGCGAGTGCATGCCGGGGTGTATTTGTGTGCAAAGCCTGGAGCCAACGTGTACGAGAGTAGAGCCCGTTGGCATCTCAGGGGTTTTGTGGTATAATGCCAACATACCGTGGCAACGTGCTGCATCCAGATACTCCGTGGCACGCCGTGCCAAGGAACAGATATTTGCCATGGTATGTTGGTGGCATACTACACACCCCCCAAAGGCCATTGCTCAAATCTAACACAGAGAACAATTTGATGGTCTGCTCACAGATGTGTGTGTGTCTGCGTGCGACTGTGTTTGCGCATGTGTGTGTGTGTGCTTGTCATGTTCGAGATTCCCTAAGTAAGGAACTGTCTGCCCAAGCGAGGTCTACGTCCGAGATAATACATCACTCCTGAGTGGGCAGAAGGATGGCCCGATAAGCTCTCTCTCCTTCAATAACCATCACGGTCTGAGTGATCCTGAACAAAGGCCTGTAGAGGATAAAGTCTGTCCCAGGGCTCCTTGAGGAAATATACCCTGCATTATCATCTTCCTATTATATAATATAATCACCATTATAGTGGATATAATAATTCACCATTACACAGGCATGTGGGTACAACGCATAACATCTAATGGCCCGTTAGGAAAAATGTCAGATGGGTTAAAAAAACAAAACATTTCTAAAGGGTTCCAAATGTCCTCCTCTTTCTGTTCAGTTAGCTGAGCTTCCAAGGTGTATCCCATGTTGTCTTCAACTCACAGACGTACGCATTAATAAAAACATGGACGCCAGGGTCTCTGTCGGTCACCTGGTGATAAGAGCCAGAGCTTGTCCCGTTGTTTCTACTCAGTCCCCTGAGTTACTAGGGTAAACAAGAGGATTATGAAGAAATTATATGCCAAGTTTCTCAGTACGCAGTTACTGGCCACCTCCTCCTTCTATAGACAAATGCCAACATAAACTGGACACTGTCATCCTCTAACATTCGTCAAACACACTTCCATCTGTTAGAAATATATATTTTTAAATGCTTTTTTAAGATTTGGCTATGAATTAACAAATTACTTGACAAAGTAATGGAGGAACAAGCCAAATGATTTCGTTTGATTTATAATATTTTAATTCACTCAAAGAGGTACTGTAATGTATTTTAGAACACTGAGACAGGGAAAATACATTTTCTTCTCTCTATGGATATAATAAAACATTTACCTACATAAGTAGGTTCTATTGATTAAAAAGGAACTCTATTAATTCACTAAACAGATTCTGGTTTGGTCGGCTCTGTACAGATCCAAATAAAATAATATTAAACAAAGGTCCGGTGCATCCACATAAAGACAGAAAGACCTGATTAGTTCTATAAACTGACTGAAGAAGGCAGGACCGTTGCAACTTCCATCGAAAATATGAAAAGAATCGAGAGAGATACAGTTCTGCTGTTCAGTATTATTTCTGTTGACTTGAATGGCAGAGAAACTAACAGTTGATACAGAACCAATGTCAAAACATCACATTCCTGTCAGTTCCCAATGCTTCTATCACCCACAGCAAGATACTGCAGCTGCCTTGTCAAGCTGTTACCTTCTATTCTATTTATACTTCCTGTCTACTTTTTTTGACTGAGCAAGCTTCTTTACCCCCAGGAAATGATAGAGACATACCAATCAGGAGGAGCACATCTGTGACCTTAGCTCTCGTCTCCGTCTCTGCAGTAGAACAGTGTGGTGATGGGAAATATTCCACGGGAAAACAAAAGTCCCTTCACGGCCTGTCGGTGGGACGTTTCACGTAGTGCATGGTTGTAGATATAAACAGGTCTGATTCCAGACAATTTTAAACAAAGTCTAGGAATGATGTCAACGAAATGGGCACGGGAGACGAAAGACTTGTCTCTCACACGGGATAGACGTGGGACCAAAACCGTAACGAAGTATTGCATCCTGCATTGATCATACACTTTAGAAGATAGGAGCAAAGCCATCAACAACATCATCTTATTGTTACCCAAGTGAATGCACAGATGCGATTTAGTTTGATCTGAAGGCTAGTTGTTATGCACGCAAAATGTGTTGGGTAGGAAAAACCCATGTAAGACAAGATAGCATGTCCAAAATAATGATATAAATGAATGTCGAACAGGAATGGATATAATGAGTACAGGATTGTACAATAATTAAGGCTTTTCTTGCTCTAGCCTTGCAGGGGATTAGGCAGATGAACCAGATGCCCAAGTCTGTACCATCTGAAACATGTGAAGACGTTTGTCATTTAACAAACGTCATCATTTTTAATGCCTTTTCTGTATCTATGCATGAGGCCTTCAAACCAAGTCCATTGTACAAAATAAGTAAAATAAATATCCTAATATTCATAAGCATGTTAAGTACAGGGAGACTAACGTAGTCAATCATTTGTTTTCTACGGACAACAGGATTCATAGGTTTATTTTTTCTAGCCCTTTACTAGTACCTCATTGAACCCATTGTGTTCTACATGTTCAATCTCTGGGATGGAAACCATCCATGTTTAGATGTGTTCGCCTGTGAGAGTGGAAGATTCTGGCTTGACATATCTAATTTTTTGTGGGGAAATATTGAGCAGATGGGCCCTAATCAAAGCAAGTCTTTGATTAGTAGCTAGCAGTAGTCTGTCTCTTATTTCAACTAGCTAACAGTAATCTGTCCGTCTTCAATTTCAACTAGCTAGCAGTAGCATGTCTATAATTTTAACTAGCTAGCTATAGTCTGTCTGTCTATAATTTCAGCTAGCTAGTCATCTGTCACTTCTTAGTTTCCAACTACCTATTGTAGTCTGTCTGTGTCTTTAATTTCAACTAGCTAGCTATTGTCTGTCTGTTTTTTATTTCAAATAGCTAGTGTTCTCTATGTCTTTTATAAACAGATTTTTAGGCACACAGGGAAAATATTGACAGCATGCAATTTACCAAGCACACAACAGATTAGTACCTTTACTTAATTTCTATGCACTTTAACAGAAATTGCCTATTCCACTGTAATGTCAAATTATTTTCGCAAAACAGAACATGTGTTGGCTACTTGTTTTCTTGTCTGTCTGTGAGGCCATCTTTCTGTGTTTGAGCATGTCTCTGTGAGTATGCCTTTCTGTTTGTGAGTCATCAGTCTGTATTAGAGAACATGTCTTTTTCTGTGGGTATGTTTTTCTGTCTGTCCATCTACAGTGACTATGGAAAGTCAGTGCCATAAAGTTTCTTGGATTTAAATTAGGATTTGTTCCTCTTATTTACACACCAAGCTCCACACTTTTAAGCTAACCCATTCATGTATTAGAAAACAAATATGACAATTTGACAAACCAACCAGCATAACTAGCTCAAAGAAACCAATAACCTTCAAAATCACACCAAGTTGACTGGGGTTTGGCTGTCTTTAATCGCACTGGTTCAGACTATTTCAGGGGAAATTCACCTTTTACTGTATGTAATAAACTGCGTAGGCAATGAGCATCAAGGAGCTTTCACGAAAACGAAGGGAAAAAACAACGGATAGACACCCATCAGAGGATGGGTGTAGAATTATTTCAGAGGTCTTGAATATTCCTCAGAGCGTGTTCAAGGGTCTTATTAAGAATTGTGTTTGATGTGTCTGTATTATAACATACTAGTAACTACATATAGTCGAGTCACTGCGGTACAGTTGTGTGCCTTGTTTACTAGGTGTTTGGGGCTCGTCGTCTGGACTGGCATCCTCCTGGAACTGACTCTGTGCCTCTGTTTAAGATGGGGCAGGGAGAGAGGCAATTACCCCTGCAGGTGTCCCTGGTTGTGTTCCATTGCCCCGCATCTGCCCCACAGGGTAAATGAAGTGGCTCTCTAAGTATTGGGCAAGGTTTCACTTTTCCACATTTGATTGTGTTACAACAAGAAAGCAAAATGGTTTTATTTAGGGATTTTTGTCGCTGAACAACGTAAATAAACGAAAGTCCATAACGAAAATAACTGACTGCCTAGAGTCTTCACCCTTTTACCGTGACATACCTGAATGATCTATGGTGCAAGAGACAGTTCTCTGGGAGAACCCACAGTAGGTCATACAATTCCTAACATATTCTAAATCATGAAGATGAAAGAACATTCAAAGAAAATCTAGAATGTTGAAGGTTCTTCAAACGTACCATCAGGTGTTGTATATATAAACACTTCCAAGTCACTGAATCCCCCCCCCACCACCACCACCACAGTAAAGTCCATTATTATGATATAAAGAATGTGGCACAAATGTGAATCTGACTGGAACACGCCACACTCAAAAATAGGGGTGTCCAGGAACGCAGGGCACTAGTCAGACAGGCCACTAGGAAGCCTGTGGCAACTCTGAAGAACTTACAGTCCTCTAAAGCTAAGCTGGGATTTAATGTTGTTCGTTCTGAGAACATCATCTTTACCGTGAGGCATGGTAGTGCCTGTATCATGCTATGAGGATTTCTCTCTGCCTCTGGGCCTGAAAAGCCTGTGAAGACACAAGGTGAAATTGGATGCAGCGAAGTACAGAGAAATCCAGGAAGAAAAGCTGCGGTCAATGACTCTACCTCAATCCGATTGAGAATCTATGGAAAGAGCGAAAAATTTGCTGTTCACCAAAGGTCCCACATAAAAGACCTGCAAAACTTTTGCAAAGAACTGGCAAAAATGCCCGTGTCCAGATGTGCTGGAAGCTGGAAGAGACATATTCCTATAGACGTTGGCTATAATTTCTGCCAAATTGGCCTCTACCAAATATTGACTCAGGAGTGGGAATACATTACGTTACACAATAAAATGTAGAAAACGGGGGTGAATACTTTTGAGAGCCACGTTTTTTTGTCTGTCTGTCCGTGAGTAGAGCATATGCTGGCATGAATATCTATTTCTCTGTCCATGAGTGTAGATGTCTGTCGGTGTAAATACACTATTAGTGCGTAGAAGTGTGGAACAGTCCATAATAAGTATATTGATACATTTAGAAAAACGTTCTGTGCTTTAATGGGATTTCTTCGTTATCCTGAAGGTCCCACTGTGAAGTTGATTAGCTGACGTTAAAGGAATACCACGGCAACAAAGGAAATGTCATGGCAATGCATCGGGAATGTTGCCAGGGGGAAAGCTAGTGCATCTACCAATTGACCCCCAACAACATTAGTCTTCATTTTTGGTTATTAATAGTTTGTCTAATCTGACTTTGTTTTTGCATAAATGTGTATATTATTCTTACTTGAATGTCAACCCCAATGTATTTTCATCTGAATGTCAACTATCCACTATATTATAACTAAACACACATTTTACCACACCCAGTGATTTCTTCAGCTGGTACAAATGGCATCTAGCTGTTAGAAGTCACTTCTTGTCAACCTGAAAACGACCATTTGTAAATAATAAGCAGCAGCAGCAAAAAAAACTAAAAATGTAGTACTTAAGAAACAAAACGACAGACGTGGACAGCATCTGCAGATCTTTAGATGTAACAGGGAGTGACAGAGGAAACAAACATGGTATTGGTATTCAAGGCCCTGGAGGACATTCTATGAACTAAAGGGAGGAGGTCACGGGGAATGGTTCAGAAGATATACACTGGGGCTGGGTAAAGGTTAACGGCTTGGTGATGTCTGACATCACCTGAAAGGTGTTTTTGTAGTCGTGTGTGCTAGCAATCGAACCATGGGCAGTCTCTGCACCCTCCATCTCACGGCCTTCATCCTGTCTTCCTCCTGAACATCTCCTGGTCTATATCCTGTCTTCCTTCTGAACATCTCCTGGCCTATATCTTGTCTTCCTTCTGGACATCTCCTGGCCTATATCCTGTCTTCCTTCTGAACATCTCCTGGCCTATATCTTGTCTTGCTTCTGGACATCTCCTGGCCTATATCCTGTCTTCTTCCTGGCCTATATCCCATCTTCCTCCTGGACATCTCCTGGCCTATATCCTGTCTTCCTTCTGGACATCTCCTGGCCTTCATCTTTTCTTCCTCCTAGCCTTCATCCTGTC
Source organism: Novumbra hubbsi (assembly GCA_016801125.1). Classification (NCBI taxonomy): domain Eukaryota; kingdom Metazoa; phylum Chordata; class Actinopteri; order Esociformes; family Umbridae; genus Novumbra; species Novumbra hubbsi. The sequence goes on from JACXGK010008181.1 coordinate 19,227, forward strand.
TTCCAACTAGCTACTTTCTCGCTGCCAGGGACTCTCTTTTGAATAATGATCCCTTACACAGACGCTTCTAAAGGTTGGTGTCCATACAGTTTTGTTGCCCCCATGTGCTTAGCACTGTTGTTCCCTCCAAAACTCCTAGCCAAGCTCACAGCACTGCTTCCGGACTTCCCCATGAGCAACTGGATTCTGAACTTTCTTGTGGTGATCAGGGAGGACCGCCAACAAACTATCTTCCTCAGCGACTTTTAAAACTAGGGCCTCCCGAAGGGCACGTCCTCAGCGGACGGCGTGGCTCTGAACCAACCATCAACCAACATCCATCATTAACTTAAAATGTGGAAAGGTCCGACTGGGTGAACCGTTTTGAGAGCCGTACTGTAAATGTGAATTAATTGGTTTATGTTCTAACTTTTGGCAAATACGTGCTGGGATAACGTTTTAGAGATAATAATGAGCTGAGATTATTCATGCTTAAAATGCAGTTCCCTGCTTCTGACATTTTGTCAAAGGTGCAATATACTCAAGGCTACCTCTGTCCTTTTGGGTGTTTTTCTGCCTGTATCTATCCATCTTTCTCTATTCATCGACCAATCAGGCTGTCAATCTGGCTGGGTTTTTGTTATTTTCCTTTTTGTCCATTATATTCCTCTGTCAGTCTATTTACCTGTCTGTTACCATTATATTCCCCTGACTGTCTATTTACTTGTCTGTCTGCCTTTATATTCACCTGTCTGTCTACATGGTCTATTTACCTGTCTGTCTAATTTTTCATTCCCCTGTTTGTCTACATGTCTATTTACTGTCTGTCTGCCTTTATCTTTGCCTGTCAGTCTCCTTGTCTATTCATCTGTCTATCTGCATTTTGTTCCCCTGTCTGCCTGTTTATATGTCTGTCTGCCTGTCTGTCAGCCTATCACCCTGTCTATTCACCTGTCTCTGTTCTTGTCATTTGCCTGTCTGAGTCCTTGTTTATTCACCTGTCTGTCTTTTTGCCTATCTGTCTATTCACCAGTACGCTTGTCTGTCCATCTATACGACTCTGTGTCTGTATGTCTAATCACCAGTATGCCTGTCTCTCTATATGCCTGTCTGTCTGCACGCCTGTCTGTTTGCCTTTCTTTTTGCCTGTCTGTCTGTCTAATCATCTGTCTGTCTGTCCCCCTGCCCATTCCTCTGCCTGTCTGTTGGTCGGTTTCTCGGCGCAAGGATGCTTGTATTTCTGCCTGTAGAATTGTGGCCCAGTTGTCCTACCAAGGCCTGGGCTGTTCCTACTTTTTCCTGTTTGCCCCCATTCGCTTCCCCGGGCCGACAGCCCTCTCACAACCTACATAGACACATTCCACTGCTGATGCTGGCTTCTTTGCTCCCCATAGAATCATTTCTGTTTGTCTCATTCCTCTCTTTCCCCCTCTCCCACCCACTCCCCCTCTTTATGGTATTCATTATTCCCGGTCACCTCTCTCTCTCTCTCTCTCTCTAGCTTTTACTCTCCCCCTTCGAGCTCAGTCTCTCCCTCTCATTTTCTTTCACTTTTTTTCTCCTGCGCTCTTTTCGTTGCTCAAGCCCTAGCACTCTCCTGCGCATCCCTCCGTAGTCTCCCTCCCCTTTCCTCACCCTCCCTATTCTGTACTCTTTACTCTCTCTCCCTCTCGTTCTCTCTCCCCCCTCCCGCTCTCCCTTTTGCCCATTCTCCGCCCCGCTCTCCTCTCTCTGTGTTTCTCTCTCTCCATGTACCTCTCTGTCTCAGGGTGCATTTCCCTGCTAGGCAGATTAAACCAGCTGTCAGTCAGCTAAGGAAAGGGGAGGGGAGGTTGGTGTCAGCTGGAGGGCTGGGGGGGATAGTGTGTGTGTGCACGGGTGTGTGTTAGTTGCAGGTGAGGGCACTTCTGGTGGTTCTTCTACATGCACGTGCATTAGGGTGACAGTTGTGTGATTACGGGCACGCTTCTGTTCACGTGTGTAAACATGTGTTTGTGTCAGAGCTGATGTGCGGTATGTTCAAAGCGTGTGTGTGTTTGTTTGTGTGTGTGTGTGCGTGCATCGAACTAGAGGCTGTCGTTCTAATGAAATCCCCTCCTTGTGTCTGTTACTTAGGTCAGATAACACTGATCGCGTGGCATAACACCACGCAATTCCCTTCATAATTACGCCACTCGTTGATTGAAGCTTCGCCAAGAGCCCTCTGACGTGACACTGTGTTGAAGTGTGTTTGGGTGGATGTATTTTTAACCCTAATGTGAAGAAAAAAAACGACTGCCCACGCCCATTAAACAGATACTGAATCAGGCCTGGGTGCTTCCTCTACTGTGGCACATCGTCATGGCGATGCCACAGTAGACATTCCTCCCCCCTTCTTTTATTGTGGCACATCGTCGTGGCGATGCCACAGTAGACATTCCTCCCCTCTTCTTTTTTGCCTGCTGCTCGTGAGACAACTTGAAAGATCTCCATCGTCTCCATTTTCTCCACAGTGATTCATTTAAGTAATAGAAATAAAACCCTATGTCTTTGCCCGTAACCATGGTGATGAATGAAATTGTCAGCAGGGGTAGAAGGGAGATGGGGAGGAACGGGGAATCAAAACATTTATCTTCACTAGATCTGCAAAAGTAGTAGCCAGGGATTCTTGGGGATTTCATCTTGAGGCCTGTGTTCAGCAAGACAGCATGACAGTCAGACAGCATGACAGCCAGACAGCATGACAGTCAGACAGCATGACAGTCAGACAGCATGACAGCCAGACAGCATGACAGTCAGACCGCATGACAGCCAGACAGCATGACAGTCAGACAGCATGACAGCCAGACAGCATGACAGTCAGACAGCATGACAGCCAGACAACATGACAGTCAGACCGCAGGACAGTCAGACCGCATGACAGTCAGACAGCATGAAAGCCAGACTGCATGAACAAAGACTTTTCAGCATCTCTGTACAGTCTTTTCTTCCCCTGCGTGGCATTTTCTCCTTCATAACTGTGTGTGGGACTGCATGTGTGTGTGTGCGTGTGTGTGTGGGACACATTCTAAACATATGGGTCTGGTGCCACTAGAGGAGCCGTGTCTATGTAGAGGAGGTCTGTGTACATAGAGGAGCCGTGTTTATATAGAGGAACCGTGTGCATATAGAGGAGTCATGTGTATATAGATGAGCCGTGGGTATATAGAGGAGCGTGTGTATATAAAGGAACTGTGTGCATATAGAGGAGCTGTGTGTATGTCGAGGAGTCATGTGTACCCAGAGGAGCTGTGTGTATATAGAGGAACTGTGAGTATATAGAGGAGTTGTGTGTATATAGAAGAGCCCTGTGTACATAGAGGAGTCGTGTATGTATAAACAAGCCACGTGTATATAGAGGAGCCATGTGTATATAGAGGACTTGTGTGCATATAGAGGAGCTGTGTGTATATAGTGGAGCCGTGTGAATGTAGAGGACTTGTGGGCATATAGAGGAGCCGTGTGAATATAGAGGGCTTGTGTGCATATAGAGGAGCCGTGTGTATTTAGAGGATTTGTGTGTGTATAAAGGAGCTGTGTGTATATAGAGGACTTGTGGGTTCATAGAGGAGTCTTGTGTATATAGAGGAGCCCTGTCAAGAGGAACACCATCCATCACGCCGCCACAGATCTCATGGCTAGCCGGACAGAACCAGCCACTGTACCTGGCTTAACCAGGTCCTGTTGTGTTGGAAACTGGAGCTGGGTAAGGGTGGCTGGTGGCTGGTAAACAGTAGAAGGCTTCATTGTCAGCCTGCCACAAAGCCGGTTCTCAGATCAGACTCCCGGGGCTGGGTCATGGGCAGCTTCTAATACACCCCCCAGACCACAGACAGCATCTGATACACCCCTCCCCCCAGTACCCAAGGCCAGACCACAGACAGCATCTGATACACCCCCCAGACCACAGACAGCATCTGATACACCCCCCAGACCACAGACAGCATCTGATACACCCCCCAGACCACAGACAGCATCTGATACACCCCCCAGACCACAGACAGCATCTGATACACCCCCC
>JACXGK010008182.1:7069-23232 GCA_016801125.1 Novumbra hubbsi
CGATGCCTCCCGATGACCCGGTTCTGACATGCGATGCCTCCCGATGACCCGGTTCTGACATGCGATGCCTCCCGATGACCCGGTTCTGACATGCGATGCCTCCCGATGACCCGGTTCTGACATGCGATGCCTCCCGATGACCCGGTTCTGACGTTAGAATCCTCCTAAACGATTACCCACTACTTCAGAGAGGTACTCGATGGTGATGTCAGCACTGTAACACCGGACATCAGTTGTGTTCTCTATCCAACTTTCACTTGCCTGGTGGATATTATGTTAATGTGCAAGCAAATAACTCTGGCTCACGTGTGCACATGTAAAGACACACACACACCGGGGTCTATGTCTAAAAACTGTCGCACACAGTGAATAAGCAAAGTGATAAAAGGGACATTTTATTAATGCTTCTTGGACAAACCAGTTTTTGTTTTCACAAATTAAGATGCTGGTACACCTGCATCGCTACCGTTCTGCAACACTTCACTTCAGAAGGGGTATGAGCTGGGCACATATCCAAATGCGATGAATATGTGAATTGAATAATTGGAACTCAATCTCAGGTGAAAAACAATTTTTCTGTGTTTTTTTATATACAATTTTTCATTTTCTCCTTTTTGGTTTGGTTGATGCTGGGAGATTTGCATTTGTCATTTTGTCTTGTAAATTCATAACAAAACCGATGTAAGTGCGTGTACCAATACATTGTCTATGTCCATTTGATATAATGAAATTAGGGCTGTCAAATTACCATTTGCTGGTATTAATTTCATCTCATTTCAACTCTGAAAACTAGTTGAAGATTATTCATCAAGACATTACAGGAATCATCGTTATTTTGTTTATGAATATCTCAAGTCGTTTTAAGGACACATTTAACTTAACCTCAAGGTTTTTATGTTGCATTGTAGATTTGAGCTGTATGATCTATAGCAAGGTTGTCAAACCGGTTCCATGGAGGGCCGAGTTTCTGCAGGTTTTTGCTCTCACCTTGTACTTGATTGATACATTAAGTCACTAATTGTTTAGGTCTACCCTCAACCTGGTGGTTTAGGTCTGAACTGGGAAACAATTTACAGGAAAAAACTAAAACCTGCTGACACACGACCCTCCGTGGAACTGTTTTGACACCACTGATATATAGGATGTGACTGAGGAATAGTTCAAAGTTTTTTGCATTTTCTTTTTGTTATTTACCTGCTTTCCCAGTGTCAGATAGAGGTATACATGTGGGTCCAGTATGAAGGAATTTACAGGTTTTGTGGAACAATGCAAAGCATACATAAACAGGATGTTGTAGAGCCACTGTGTTATCACTAGATGTAAGTTGCAGCTTCCCATGATTTGCATAGAGACACAATGGCATCCACTGGTTTACCTTTCTCTTAGGAAATATGGGTCTTCATTGACAATATCCCAGACTTGGTTAGATTAAATAATGCTCTGCTCTAAACTTGTTTCTGAAATAGTTTTGGGGATTTTCTATACAAGATTATATTTTGGAACTTTCTGTGTATGGTAGACAACTATGAATCCGGATAGGTTGCACTAGCATTACAACAGTGTAGGTTGACAGGACTGATATCAGTTTCTACTGTTTTATAATGTAAAGCTATGTATTCATGTGTCAGTACTCCAATGTTATGAACTGCAGTTTCTTTCTTATGTAACAGCCCAACCCAGAGCTTACACAGGTATCTTTTCTTTTTTTTTTAATGTGTTTTGTTTGTAGTCACCATAATAAAATATTATTCAATATACTGTTCTTTCTAATTTCCTCTAGATGGAGATATTGCATTAACTTCCACACTATCTATGTGCATTGTTTTGTTAAAACTACATTGAGGTAATCCAACAGACGCACCTATTCAGTGTGATTTACAATCTATTAAGATATTCTCACTTACTTAGCATACTTACTTACCATAGTTAGTAATGTCCAATTATTCTGTTTAGATTTGAAAGGTAGATATTGTGTGAATGTGTACTACATGGCCTCTTCAGTAATTGCTTGCCTGTGTCTGATCTAATCTTAAAATCACTATATATGGAGCATGATTGTTATATAGCCTCAGAAAATCGAGCTGGAAATGGCCAACACTGTGTCTGGGTGTGGAGATAAGCCATCTAAAATTGCTCCGGGTCGAGAAATGACACCTTTTGCAATGAATATGAATACGCAATGTTTAGCACTCGATCCAAATGTTATAATTTAAAACACGACAAGCTGTTGTTGAACTAAGCTTTCTTATTCTGTGTACGTTAATACATTCCCGAAGCGATTTAAAGCTTCCTGACCGAGTATGATTTAAGGGACCCTGCCCATTCTACCTGAACTCGTAGTTGATCGTCGCTGTTCAGTATAAGACCGGTAACCTGATCTGTGGCGAGGAGCAGCTTTTTAATTAGCTTCAAGTGTATTAACACTTCTGTGGACTTCTGAGGACTTCTGAGGATAATATGAACAGAATGCATGCTATGCCACTGTATGTCCAGGAGGGGGCGCCATTAGTGTGGCCAAACAACTATCCTATCAACAACGGTTCACGTAAGGTACGGATCTACTGACTCTGGGCTTATGTATGTAATACATTTTGACTGCTGACTGGAGTACACAACAAGGAGCATTCCCTTCAATGCATATCAAAGAAGAACAGATGGGATTCGATTTGGAGATTGGTCCACTTTTCAATTCGCGTTTTATAGAACACGCCTCTTCAGCGTCTCCCTTTCTCCCCAAAAAGTCTCGTGTATGAGTTTTATTGTTTTTAATCAAGTTGACTAAAAATGCATCCTCTATTGAGACAATGACAACAATCTTCAGAGTTGTATAGCAAGGGACTACTATTTAAAGGCTTGATATTTTTACTTTTCATTATTTACAGATATGTATTAAAAATGCCATTATTTGAACACAAATAACAGTTCCTCGCCTTAATTATTTCTTGTATTATTATGCGCGAAAAGTTAGGCGCGTTTTTCACGTTTAAATGACTAATGAAGAGCTAGAATAATTTGTTCCGGTTTGGCTGGTAACTTTAAATCGCTTCTACAACACTAGCCGACCCATATAACATGTGATTTGGTAATTTACTATCGACGCATCTTTCTCAGGACAATGATAGGCGATATAGGACTTGTTCAGACAACTTTTTGTCAGCTAGTTGTAACATGGCGCTGCCTTCAAGATAAAGCATAGTGGAATGTATCACAATATTTTAATAGGATTGGGTAAGAATGAAGATTTTCATTGGGTGCAGCCACGACAACGCAACTCCATACAGGTGCTCCATTTGATTCATTCGCGCGGGTAAAACGTATTTGTGTGCGAGTGTTCACAATTGCGGATTGAGGAAATCAGACTATTGCACATTTAGCGTATGCCCGAAAAGATACGGAGGTCTTGATTTTATATGCAATAATGTCAATACCCTTTGAGAAATTGCTATTTTTTGTCAATAATGTTTTGAAGCAATACAAAACAAATAACAGAAAAGACTAGCACATCGTCTAATGCCCCTTAATATGAAAGTAATCTCAAAGTAATCAGATTGTTACGAAGTTTACTCAGGGGCGCAACTGCACATTTGCTGAGGGGTATGCAAGATCAATGTTGGCGCCCACAAATCCCCCCACCCCCCTTCCCATCATTTAAAATGCTAAACAAAGTGAATTAAACAAATTTCCATCCATGATATTTTAACAAATAAGCTTCTGATTTTTTATAACGTTTTAAGAAAGATTTTCAAATAATTATTTGGGCACAAGGGCGTTGTACCTCACACCCTTAAATCGCCCCCTTGGATAAATGTAAAGACATTGATGTCGAACAGTCTAATGTTTTCAATACCCTTAAAGGCTTACTTTCAAGTACGTTGACTGAGAACACATTCCCATTTCTAACAAACAACCTGCAGAAGAATTGTGGTTGAGTGCCCTGGCACAGGTACAAAATATATTTTACCACGCGGGCACAGATTCAATCGATGTGATTGGTCAGACGCTAACCCTCACCCTCAGAGGCTGGCTTTCAGCCAACGGTCACCCGAAGTAGTACTCTTCACCTTTCAGGAAGAACTGATCAGGGCCACCGTCCAATTATTTTCCTTCAACGTATACACCTCCATCTTAGTCATTAACCGATGCTCTTATGTGGGAGAATGAGCGAACTGGAGCTTGCAGGTGCTGTGTTGGCATGCGTGCTAGACGTGCTTCCGATTTTTCGGTAAGAGCCAAAGGGTGTGCCCGACTTCTTAACCCAGACGCACAATTCGGGTTACCTTTCGAGTTAAAATAGGAGGGCATTGTGTTCACGCGTTCTTTACCAAACGTCCACGTCAATGCAGAGTTTCGTGCACACCCTTGGGAGTACGCGACATCATAACTCGTTTTTTGACGGTATTAATAATGTGTACAATAATATCAGCACACTGTCTGTAGTCGGGATAGAGGCCAAATATGACCCCTTACCGATGTTGCATTACAAATGGTTTTACATTTGATTCAGACAAATACAATTGTTATGCGGCCTGGCGTTATCTAGTGTTGTTTTTCTTCCAGGCTAAAGTGTGTTGTCCCAGGAGTTAAATGAACTCCGTGGTGTGGATTAACTCTAATGTTGGTGTAAATAAGAAGAGTTTGCCTATCATACATGTGTATTTTTTGGAAGATTTCTATGTCTGGTTCTTCATTGATCCGTTTTCCCCTTTCCTATTTTAATTCATTGCATTCAGTACATGGTGCTTCCAGTTCAGACGTTTAAGAGTCAAAACACCAGACACAGGTGAGAGCAGCTGTTTAGGTGGGACGGAGACGAGGACAGGTCAGGACAAGCATTGACAACATGCTTGTGGGATAGTCCATATTGTTAATTGGTGTTGCTGATAGCACAGCTGTGTTACCCTAAGTGGATCGACTGGTCTAGTCAAGAATGCATGGTCAGGCTTCAACCTTTAAGTACATCTGCCAATTTTAACAAGGTTTAAAGAAGTAAAAAGTGCCCATACATTGGTTTGGTGCATCACAGAATCAGCAACCATGCCCGCAAATAGTCAAGAGACATGGTCTTCCGTTGGCTTATCGTAGTTTGGAAATACTGCTTCTTTTCCACATTTGTAATTTGTAAATGTCAGGCAGTTATTTTTAATGCGTGTTGCAGTTTAAAAGCAATGTCAAGTGTTGGACTGGACAACAAAAGATAATACATGTTACTTTGCAGTCCAACTCAATGTGATATGCAGGCCAGATTTGGCAGGTAAACCAGGAGTTCCAGACCACCATATGACGGTAAAATAGTTTTTTAAAAATAACATATTTATTGTAATGCATACATTGATAAAATTATGAAACAGTAACACTTTTTGTATTAAACACTGAATAATTATACTTAAATATACTGTGGTTTGATACCTTGCTTGTAGAGATTTTGTCTGAACTATTACAGAGGTACATCTCAGTCTCTCTCTTATCCATTCCCACTCGCCAGTAATGCAAGACACGAGGGGTCAAATTTTGTGTTACAGATTCTACAAACATGAAATATTTGCATAGTTTCTCGGACTGACACACGTAGTCCTATCGTCCTTATGCAACCAAACAAACAAAAGTCATTGCTCGTCAGCCCACTTTTTAAAAAATGCCTCGGTCATCTCGAGCAAGCCCGACTTCCTGCTGATGTGCGTATTGAAGAATTATAATTAATCGAACACATAGTTGTTGTATATAAATGGTAATACCTGCAAATAAACGTGTCATTGTTGTTTGCATAAAGGTTTTCTTAGAGACAAAAAAGATTTAGCCAGCGTCCCTACTTTTTTTTTTTTAGGAAACTCATTCGACCGACGCAGGCGCACAGGGCACAGCATGCAACTGCAGTTGGTGAAGTCGAGGAACAGGATACATCAAGCACACACAACGGTGCTGACAAATTCCTCAGACTTCATAAAAACTTTGGAACTTTTAAAAGGTAATTGGGAGAGTTAGAAAAATAATATTTGGAATGTAACCCCATCATTTTGGTCCCGGTAAGAGTTCCCGTTTTAGAAACGTTCCGTTCTAAACGGTAAGTTGCAACCGCTTTTCTTCGACCATGTCAATTGATGAGATGTGTGTTTTTACAGCTGATACAGTATGACGGTCTTAAACGTTTGACTCCTCCTGTGTGCATGTCGGGTAGAACTGTACAAGGGATGGGAAGCATAATTTAAAAATAGTTTAGAGAAGTTAAGAAAGTTTAATTTAAACGAGCTAATACGGCAGTTGCTTTTAGTTCTTTTTGCAGTTTTGGGACTTCCTGTTAACCTGATTAATAAGCCCCTTGAAGCGTATTGTCCATACATGTCTGAAAACCTGTTGACAATATGCAGTGTGCGGATCATCGTTAGCTGACATCACCGTTAGACTAGTTTGTTGAAGAAAGCACTTTGGATGCCTAACACGCAGGTAAAACGTTTTGCTGCCTAGCTTGTGCAGTGGTTTTGAAACATTTTGGTACAATCGATGTCGTGTCGATGATTGTTATAAATCTGAGAGTATTTCAGTGGACACATGTTTTAACTGCTAGCGTGAAGCCATTTCACTGACACAATGTGTGCAATAGGCTACTCTAACTGAAAAAGAGTATTTAACTTCTCATATGACGCGAGTGTGTCTCGGGATCTGGATGGAAACCAAGAGTGGACTCTTGATCTGAGGGTGACACTGATTTGAGAAGGCTATCAAATCTGTCTGATTGTGTGGCATTAACCGTTGATAGCAACCGGAATAGCTACGTGATTCATGTCATACGTGCATATAGTATTTCAGTTGCATTATATTTTCACTCCCCTGATTTCCCCCGAGTTATTCAATGCATCATTGACTGCGCGTCAGCTTTCTGGAGTCTACTGGCAGTTTGAACCGCCGGCTGTTTTTAACGGGATAATGGAGATGGATTCGCCCCACCCATTTATAAACACCGCAAGGTTTTACTCCAGCACCTGAGTTTGGCAACTAGAAAAAATATATACAATTGTTCCCCTCTGCCCGTTTATGGGCAATGGCAACCAAGTGGTTAATGCATCCTTCTTGACCAGCGTCTGGCCTTTCTTTCGTGGGGTGACTTGGTTGTGCCCAATTATTTTAAAAGGTAAAACTATTACAGACTACATCGAACAAAGGCATTTTAGATAAATCAATGCATTGCTGTGGAGTGCTATTGTTTTATCACCTTTAAATCAGAGAAAATTATATTTACAGCCAGGGATATTTTAGCAGATCAAACGAAACACAACAACATATCTCATCCGAAGCCTCGTTATCAATTTCTTGGTAATGGCAACGTTGTTTGGTTTTCAGTGGCTTTTGATGTTATCTTGGCTGATAAGTCTGTCCAACCTGGAGTTACAGAAAGGTTTCATCACTGAGCTAAACGATGTACTGTTGTGCATGGAGAACATTTCAAATGTTAGGGAAGACAAATAGAAATAACAGTGCATCACTGCAAAAATGTCCTGTGCCATGTAAACCTTCCCCTGAAAATAATGCAAGTTTTTTTTTATTTCCTTCCACTCTCACACTCAGATGCATATACTTCTGTCAATGTTTACGTTTCTGCTGTAATTCATGGAATTCATGGAATCCATTAGTGGGGGGGGGGGGGGGGGGGGGGGGGGGGGGGGGGGGGGGGGGGGGGCGAACGACTCGCCCAATCGGCCAATAATTCCTATTTTTGTGATACTTAGGTATTCAAATTTGACACAAAGGCAGAGGAAAGCTGTGTTCCTTGGGATGCGTTGCCTGTTGCTGAGATCTAGTGGATAGGACGTGACTTATTAAGTCACAAGCAATTGCCCGTGAGCCTGTAGGATGAAATAAACCGTGTTTTCAGCTGAGTCAGGTGGTGTAGAATGTCTTTGAAAGCACTGTCTTGTTGAGGGGGATGGCTGGCCTGTTTCTTAACGAGGCAGTGCACACTCCATATGCCATTACCAGTCATGTCTTTGGGACCTTTTGGTATGATGTTTGTCTATTACTAGTCTGAACATATGGCTGAAACATAACTTAAACATATGACATTCTCAGCCTCGGTCTCTTACCAGACTGCTGTTTCTCCTCTCGCCCTCGGCTCTACCGTGTCTCAAGCGGGTGCCGGGACGATTGGTCAAACAGCGTAAAAGTACTGGAGCAAAGTCAAGAGTGTCTCTCAGGTGCAAGTGGGGGAGGGGCTAGCTTAACGTGTAGGTTCTCTTGTTGCGTTGGCGACCACAAGGTTGACTATATGCACACATCGCCTTTGGCAACGAGGAACCACTTTGTTGCAGGAAGCATATTTGTTTTGAGGAAGAAGAAGGCCTTTGAAATGCTCCACTGGCCGTTTGGGCAAAGACCTGTCTGTACATATGCCGGTCATTTTACTGCCATCCGCCTCACTCAGTTCAACTGTCCCGCGCCGCTTTCTGGCTGGGGACAGAATGCAGTGTGAGTAAACGTTGTCGGATGGTAGAAAAACACTGATGCCCTATTGAACGAGCAGAAACCTCCAAGTAGTCGTGTTCTTATCCCCTTTGGAACCCTGTATTAAGGTGACTGCAGGTTCGATTCGTTTCTAATGGCTGTAACAAAACCAGGGCCATTGATGGTTTACCGTATTTCTCTGAAGTGGAGACTCAGGAACCAAACCTCTTCCCCCATACAGGATTATGACTTCCCCTTTGGGAGCCCAGATCCTCCTGAAAATGGCACTTAAAAACTGACAATATTAATGATGACAGCCCAGTTACCCGAGAATCAGTTAACTGGAAGCTCTGCCAATGAACTTTCCTTCTAACTCAAAGGTTTCTGACATGATGTTAACGTGTCTTTACAGGGTCTATAGTTAACAGGCCCAAAAGTAGAGGCCATGCTAGAGTTACTTGTACACCTCCCACCGTGAACCTTTGGTCATTAGATTTAGCTACTGATAGCTACTGAAATTGGTCACTTTTTAATGAAGGGTGGGGAGAATATCATGTATTTTTTAAGAAAGCAAGTAGACGACATAACCACTGTAAGAGAGGTTTACCATATTTGGGCAAACATGTCAGTGTTTGCAGTGAAGTAGTGTGCCTGAAGTCATAGCAGTAACATAAGACATGTTGCGTCAGATGTGAAGGCTTCAGAGTGCCTGTTGTGTCTTGTCAAAAGACCAAAACAAGTAAAACCTAATGACCAGCCTTGTATGAGTCAGTTGTGCTCAATCTGTAGAAGGTGTGACTTTTCTTTCTACTGCCTTGGGACGGCATCAAGGGCCCTGGGTAGCGGGTTTGAGTATTTGGCCCACGCCCGGAAGGATGCTAGACCAAGGCATGGTGGAAAAAAAGAATGTGTTCAGATCACTGAGCAAGGCAGTTGACTAATGTGTTTACATTTGACATTTTAGTAATTTGGCAGACACGTTTATCCAGAGTAGTTTTACCGCTATTGCATAGATCTTAAGATGGCTGGGCAGGACGGCCAGACAACCCAGTAGAGGTAGTTGATCTACTCAAAAAAATAATTAACTCAGTCAACATCCCTTTTAAAACAAATCAACTCTTGTCTTTACACTTCTTGTCAATGACATGAGTGATTTTCAAACATACAAAGTGTTGAAACAGCTTGTTGTTATCAGGAATGTTAAGGGAACAAAAATGCAGGCCTCAAAATCTCTACGCGACGGGCCTGTGGGGGGATGGCCCCGGACATGTCTATCATGAGCCTGTGGGGATGGCCCCGGACATGTCTATCATGAGCCTGTGGGGATGGCCCCGGACATGTCTATCATGAGCCTGTGGGGATGGCCCTGGACATGTCTATCATGAGCCGGCAGAATGGCTTTGTTGTGGATGTAGCAACACTTGAACCTCCACCAAACCGAACAGAATGTCCTCCATCTCATGTCGAAACATAAGATCTCAGTGGTTAGATTCGACTTGAATCAACAGGTAGATGGAAGTTTAAAAAAAATGATCTGTCACGTCTTTTAATATGTGACATACCGCACACGTAGATTATGAAACGCTAAATAATTTAATCCCAGACCTAACTTGTAAATTGGTTCCATATTTATAGTGTGACTGTTTGTATGAATAAAGTAAAAGCTTACTGACGACATCTGTCCCAGTCAGGCAATGTGTCACTCCCACTTGGGTCTCGTTGTAGGAGCTCTAACATGTCCTCTTACACAGGAAGCCTCTGAGACTGGAAGGAATTGACCACATGGGGCTAATTTTAGCACATAACCCTTTTGGGGAGTGGGAATGCCTACCCGGAAAAACGGTCCGATTTTATAGATAAGCTTCCGGAATTTGATTACAGGAGATGGCAATTATGAGATTGACTGAGAAAAGTGTGTCTTTCCCATTGGTCTGCTGGGTTCCTCTGTACCAGTTGTTTCATAGTCTACTATACCTTATCTTCTGGTGACATCATAAAACATTTGTGAACCTTCTAACAAAATGTAGCAAGTCTAAAAGACCCCCAAACGAAGTTGCAACATTTAGTAGCAAGTTTTAAATGTATGTAGTCCTGAAAACCTAACTGCACCCTCTGATTTGGAGAGGTTTTTCTGTTCTGTCTTAGGTTTTGACAACTGAGAAATAAGGTACAAGGATAACTGTGTACCCCAGCTCTTCCAGAACTTGTTACAGCTGATAGCAGCAGTGATCCTCACTCTTTCTAGGAAGAGAGTCATTTTACATTGCTTGAGTCTGCATGTGCGTTCAGGAAGTGAGAACATTGGAAGTGTTGCCAGTCATTACATGAGTACAATTGCCAATCCTACTGTCATCTTGGCTGGTATTGGCTGACTAATGATAAAAATTCTAAACACCTGCAGTCTTCCACAAGTTCCTGCATACCCAACCTCACTCACTGTAGGATTGGCTGGGTTGTATAGTCTTTTTTTATTTGTCTTTTTGTTTACTGTTTTTATAGTTTGTTTTGTGTGTGTGTGTGAATGTTTGCATTGCAGAGTAATCAGTTGGCAAGCTAAGTTGTGACCACTTGGCCGCTTGTCTTGTGTATATCGTTTTGTTTTGCACGCTCGTATCATGTCACAATAGGCCAGACTGGAAAGGGGTGTTAGTTTACTGTGGCTGTCCAGCTGTGTCACCAAACCACCATCTCTTGCCTTCCTCAGAACAGCCTCAGGTTGAAGTAGTGTCATACAGCACAAAGGAAGCACAAAGGTTCCCTACATCCACTGCCTAGCTTGAGGCCATCATTTCACCTGTTTGTCTCGTCAAATTTGGAACTAGGAATCCATGCGACTCCATTTCAGGAAGACCGGTTGCTAAGGACTCCCCTTTAGTGATCAGATGCCAGTTTATCTAACAGGGTCTGGGGCCTCAGGTCTACGTAAGGATTAGTGGCCGGAACATTGCATATCCCCCCCCACAAAATCACCCCAAATTCTCTCTGGTTCCCACCCTTTCGTGCCTTTGCAGAGCAGGGAGTTATGAGGGGATAACGTGGGAGTGGAACCACCGCCACTGTTTTCATTGTACTTGGACGATATGTTAGCGTTACGCTATATGTGGACGTTTCGGTTGGCGCCGTTGAACGGCCCGTACTGATCCACGCTACCAACCAATACAGAGCAGCTGAACTTGGAACACCGCGTTGCCAGGAGACAGGCTGCAACCCCATGATGTTGCTAGCATTTCAACCTTGTTGTCTGGTTGCTTCTGCTATGAATCCCGCTCACGGGGAGATGGATGGGACAAGTGATTGAATTCACGGGTGTTTAAGAACCCGGAGGCTCTAGGGAGAACTGCACGTCCAGTTGGAGTCATTGCCCTGTTTGTCCTGAGGGGAAAACCCTGTGCTGCTAGCACTCTGTGCTGCTAGAGCGGCTCATGCTACTTCAGCCTCCACACACTACCTTTGTGCTGAAGGAATAGTTCAATTGATTGTTGTTTTTTTTGGTGGTTTGAGGGTCTTGGTCATGGAGGCCCTTCTGGAAATCAACAAGTTGATAAAACCAATGTTGTTTTGCGATAAGGGACGTGTTTGTTTGTGTTCATTTTCTACTCAATATGTACACTGATATTGGCCTCTCCAGAGAGACATGTGAGTCAGTCAGTGCTTCACATGTGACTCAGTTCAGGCCAGTTAGAGGAACATCTTTCTACACAGTATTTATAACTGACTAAACTAATCGAACAGAAGTCTAAATATAGCTGTATATGTTGAGGTTTTGACCTGTGACTTTGATTACTTCAAAGCAAAACATCTAATGTAAGATGCAGACAGCTGTTTTATTAATAACATCACCATACCATAAATTATTTGGATATTCATGTTATTTACATGTTGTGTTGGTGTTTGCTGTTTTGAAGACAATTACAATACAGCAACTGATCGAAAGGCGTGTCTCAGTGGGCCCATCTACTGGCGGAATCTGAAATGACAGCCTTATTCGAAAACATAAAGGTCCTAGGATCTGTATTAAAAATGTGCTAATGTATTTAAATTCATAGGCATAGGAGTTCCAGCTTTCCTGCATAGGGCTTCATTATGTGAGCCTTTGGCCTCAAATGTTTGATTTCCAACTACTCATTGTGTAAGAGATATTTTATGATTCTTTTTGATCGTTGTTCTGATTGTTGATTGACTTTCGTGTGATGGTTCAGTGCCATTCGGCTGTAGAAGCCAGCGTAAAGTGCTTGAACGTGTAGACTAACACAATCCTCTGATCAATATCTAAAATGGCGTTGGCTGAACCGCAAGAATAACAGATCCGTCGGCAGCCTTCAGACCCACCTAACACAAAAGCAACAGTGTTTGGACCTCAGTAAGGCCTTAACGGTTTCGGTTCTATATGCCCCAAAACCTTCACCAATGAGGAGGGAGAAGGAGGTGTGGTGACGGGACAGTGGTATTGGGAAGGTGGCTTCCTCGGTGCCTTTTATTTCTAACCAAGGTGAGGACAAACACCTGTGGACTGAGACACCCAGATGGACAGGCCAAGTCCTGTACTGCCTCTGAAACGCTTCCGTCATGTGGCTTGTCGCATCCGACGATGAGGTGGAAGTTATTAAGAAACGAGGAAGGAGAAAAGAGAACGTGAGTTTGTGGCTTGTGGGAAAGCCTGGCATTAGTCAAAGGAAGTGGGAGCTTAACAACCCTGAAAGATGCGAGATTTATTCACTCCTGGGATTCGCTTCAGTGCCCCCTAATTAGTCGGGTAGACATTCCACATGACCGTTAAAGTCATTGGTGAAATGTAATGCTTTCCGCAACCCTGACAAGGAGGCATATTCCAGCGATGGTGACAGACCACACTCCGCAGATACTATTTTAAATGCTGTATCCTCGCTGCTCTGCTTTACCTCAGGGGAAAGTTCTAGGACACAACAATGTATTTATATGTAGTGCTTCAGTATACAATTTCTTTTCCCCCAGTTTTTTTCTTGTTGATAAATGAACTTGTTTTTAATATTTGTTCTACTGGATTCAATTATTGTTATTTTTGTTTTAATAAAATAGTTTATTTCCTATTGTTTTCCTTTCACAAAATGTATCGTTCTAAATGGTGTTTCCCTGAACACATTACATAACTAAATAAATAAGAACAACAACAACATGTATTAAATATTTATTAATTATTCTGTCTCGTTTATTTGGACAAATGAAGGTTCGGAAGCGCATGGCTCATTTGGCACAGGCCACAGCAGGGCGATGTCAATATTTGCTCTGTTTGATTAGTTTCTGATAAATTCGCTGAGCGTGGCTTCTTGAAAAAATCCACTGGCTGCTGCACACCTAGGTTCTGAGCGACGGCTAGCGAACTGTAGGTTACACAAATAAAGTTGTTCAGTGTCTGTCTGAGCGTCAGGAGATTTATTGGGAAAAAAAACTAGGTTTCTGCATCGCTGTGCCTGGTACATGACGAGGCACATTGGTGTGAAACATAGGTTTTTTTCCTTAGATCACTGGCACTTGACACAGTACAACTTATCTTCAGAAGGGGGAATTCTTAAGTTACAAATCATTAGAGCTATTTGTCTTTTGAAAAAGCAATTTTTGCCATGAAAATTCAGATTTTTGCAGCTATGTGGCAACTATTGGCTGTTGATTTAGATTAGATTAGATTCAACTTTGAACAGTACAAGTACAGAACCACAAAACATTTTAAGAAACAAATGTTTATTTTTTCTTTCTCCAAATGGCCACTAAGGTTAAGTTACATTCAACAGATGTGTTCTACATGTTGATTTGAACTGTTAATAATAAAACAATATGTTTAAGGAAGTTTGGCAAAGGAAGGTCACATGTTTCAGTAGATTTGTCCCGCGGAACACCTGCCTGCTTTGCGGTCTTGAGTGGCAGTGATATATCCATGTTTTGTAAAGTTCTTCATAAATCAGTCTAGGTATGATGTTCTTTTTCTGTAAAGAAAATGCCCAGCTGGAAAAACATGATTCCTCAGTTTCTCATGCTTTTCCTGACCAGGTCAGCTAAGAAAACACCTACGACCTAACAAAAAAAAAACCTGGTTGTATCACCAATGAAAAAGCCATGTTGGCTGCATACTCTCCCACATTTAATGGCTTCAGTGAGCTGAACTGTACATCCTTGTTTTGGGGAAAAATGAGCATTGTGATCACTTCCTATAGGGGTGTGTTGAGAGTTTGATGAGCTGTCAGACAGCAAACCGCCCTGGTGTGCCCCTGAACCTGTGATTTAAAGGAATTGTTTAGTTTCCTGATCAGTGTCTAACGAGGCCTACTGTCATTTTCTGCCTAAATCTTCCACTTGTTTTCTTGCAGTTCCCCTGGCCTCAGTGCCATGCCAGAGGGATCTCACAGCGCTCCCTATGAAGTCCCAATGGGTGAAGGTAAAACGGGTCCTTTTTAATATACATTTTCAGGCAGGCCTAGAACATGCTTAGATGTGTTAAAAGTCATCAGATCTGCTTACTAGACTCTCTGCAGGAAAGGGCTCTGATCCACGACAGTATTTTTGTGTTGTGGACAGGGATACATATTTCCTGTCAGAGGATTGTTGTCTAGTCCTTCTGAAGAAGGGACAAGACGTTTAGTCACATCTTGACGATGAGTTTACACACAAGTAGACTCTTGATGAAATCCAGCTGTTATCAAGCTAGTACCACATTTATTTTACTGGATTTATTTAAATAACTGAAAACTGTGAATGCTTTTTTTTTTACTTTTTTGTGGCATACAATTTGATTAGACCATTTCAACGTTAAATGGAGCATTATAAGAAAATATTAGAAGCAATGGATATCCAGAAAACTAAATTATACGGACATAGAGAACAACAGTTGCTGTAGGCGAGGTACCATCGTTCCTGCATGCAGTTCTAGTGAAAATACCCTTTACGGGTAGCCAGTGGAATCTTGAGTTTAGGGGTCAAGCTCATAGTAATGGCAAGCTTGGAATTTGTGGAATGAGGTCAGATAACTCATGCACATTGTCTTCATGTGTGTTCCGTTCGGTTTAAAACAAGTATTGAAAAGTTTTTGTCTCTATACTGTCAGATGAGAGCCATAAGTCCTTTAACCCCACAGCAGGTCTAGCTTTGAAGTCAGAGTGTCTAACAGTTAAAGTGGCCATCTTAGTTGAGGCAAGAGTCACAGCTACTTGACAAGTTGAACAAAACATTTTATTTATGTTTGTTCCGTTTGGGATGCAATCGTAAACCAGTAAGAGAGGAAATATTGATTGAATCAGACGTTGTGTATGTACCACGTTTCTCACTAAACATGCCACAAGGCTAATAGAGAAGAGCCGAAGTAGAAATGCAGCCCCAAGGCTAATAGAGAAGAGCCAGGAGTGGAAATACAGCCACAAGGCTAATAGAGAAGAGCCGAAGTAGAAATGCAGCCACAAGGCTAATAGAGAAGAGCCAGGAGTGGAAATGCAGCCACAAGGCTAATAGAGAAGAGCCAGGAGTGGAAATGCAGCCACAAGGCTAATAGAGAAGAGCCAGGAGTGGAAATGCAGCCACAAGGCTAATAGAGAAGAGCCAGGAGTGGAAATACAGCCACAAGGCTAATAGAGAAGAGCCAGGAGTGGAAATACAGCCACAAGGCTAATGGAGAAGAGCCGAAGTAGAAATGCAGCCACAAGGCTATTAGAGAAGAGCCAGGAGTGGAAATGCAGCCACAAGGCTAATAGAGAAGAGCCAGGAGTGGAAAT
>JACXGK010008183.1:8394-23192 GCA_016801125.1 Novumbra hubbsi
CAGCCCTTTTTACAACAGCAGTTGTCACAAAGTGCCTTTACAAAAACACCCAGCCTAAAACCCCAGTGAGCACGCAACAAAAGGATTGAAGCACGGTGGCTAGGAAAAACTCCCTACGGGGCCGGAGTGTAGGAAGAAACCTAGAGAGGCACCAGGCTCAAAGGGGTGGCCATACCTCTTGTGGCTGTGCAGGGTGATGACACACTAAGACACACTAACACACACTAAGACACACACACTAACACATACTAAGATACACACACTAACACACACACACTAACATACACACACTAAGACACACACACTAACACACACTAAGACACACACACAAACACACACTGAGACACACACACTAACACATACTAAGATACACACACTAACACACACACACTAACATACACACACTAACACACACACACAAACACACACACACACACACACACACACACTAACACACACACTAACACACACACACACACACTAACACACACACACTAACACACACACAGAGGTGAAGAGAGATAGATTGGAGAATAGAGGGAGGGGGGTTGGGAGAGAGAAACCACCAGATCAAAACTAACAACACGACCTAGCAATCACATCCCCAGAAAGGACCATGAATGCAGCTGACATAACTCCTTATCAGCAAGGCATGTGTCTAAACAGTATGAGGAGATAAGAGGGCAAGTTGAGACAGAGTAGTGGAAGCAGTTGAATGCACACTGAACAGGACATTTTGTTTTCTACCTCAAAAGTTTTTGCCATATGTCACAGTGTGATTTATCTCGTTCGTCTTGCGTTTGATCGTTGTCTCTTTTTTTACCTGTGTTCTCCTTTCACTCTTTTTCATTTTAGGTGTCAGAAACTTTATCTTCCTGATAAGACATACGCTGGTTCAGATATCTCTGTGTGACTGGTCATCTTCACAAAGATCCTCATCTTCTTCATGTTCATCCCCACCAACAACTGTCTCAATTTGCATGTCTTCCCATATGGGAAGGATATTTATTGAAGTATCAGAAATAACTTATATTTTAACGTGTATATTTTTAAAGTGTATTTAATATTTTGTTAATAAACGTCTTTGAAATCCTTTTACGGTTGTCAGAAGTGATCATCTGTGTGATAATCGTGAAAATTGTTTTTTGTTACCAGATTTCACCACTAGGGGTCAGAGTTTTCTCATTCCCAAAACGTCACTAAAAACATGATCGAGTCAGTACGAAATTACATTGCTTTTTGCTGCGCTGTGTTATTTCCGGGTAGATTGTTTCCCTAGTACAATATTTAAGGTAACCACCAGGGGGCGATCCTGAGCAACCCTTATGGCTAATTATGGCTCTGGGACAAAGCCACAAAGCATCAAAAACAATATTCTGTTGATGATCTGCACCACAGTCTGTCAGGGTAGTGACACAGGTCCCTTTCTAAATTATGTCAAATCAATCAAAGTTTTAGCGACATCTCAATGATAATCAAACACCAGTGATTAGACAGGTTGTCCCACCAAATTCAGCCCAAGAGCTGTCCGGAAAACCGTCATAGAAGACCAGCATTAAGAGATATAGGGGCCTCTTCTGTGCACAAGTCTATTTGGAGCCTGGGAAGACGAGAAGAAATAATCCTCTGCTATTGAAATAGACAGAAGTCATGACCGATATATGCCACACAACATTTGGTTTGCCCAACAACTTTTTGGAATGGCAGAGTGAATGTCCAGAGTCCTATAAAAATTATATAAGGGGACGGACTTAAAGCAGAATGCTATTGAAGAGTGGGTAAACATTCCTGTTAATTGTTGTGAGAGTCAGATTGACATTAAGTTATGTCAGCCAAAGGGGGCAACAAAGATATCCAAGACAGGGTATTTATTTTCTTCTGCCCCATGAAATAGCATTTCTATAGATTTTTATCAATGAATAATTGCAAAGTAATTTTTTACTGTGTCCTTAAAAGAGGTTTCCATAATCTTTAAATAGTGTTGAAGTGAAGATTACATATCCATGTGTAAAATAATAATGTGGAAAAACTACTTTCTAGGGGATGTATTTACTGTTTATTGTTTAGTGTCTATGTTATTGTAAATATATTTTTAAAAGCTGTATGGGTCTGGATGGGTTAACTATGTTTGTAATTGCGAGACATTTATGTGTGCATACGTGTTTAATACCTGGCCCCCATGATACAATTTATGTGTGCATACCTGTTTAATACCTTTCCCCCTGATACATTTATGTGTGCATAAGTGTTTAATACCTGGCCCCCTGATACCATGTGGGTGTGCATACCTGTTTAATACCTTTCCCCCTGATACATTTATGTGTGCATAAGTGTTTAATACCTGGCCCCCTGATACCATGTGGGTGTGCATACCTGTTTAATACCTTTCCCCCTGATACATTTATGTGTGCATAAGTGTTTAATACCTGGCCCCCTGATACCATGTGGGTGTGCATACCTGTTTAATTAATACCTGGCCCATAGAGGAAGCATCTGGTTTGGCCTCAGCATGCAGGTATCTCGAGGCGATAGAAGTGAAACGCAACCAACCAAGCGGGCCAATTTTCTCCCAGAATTCCTGTCCTGCCCTCAGCTGTGCCAGTTGTAAGTATGGTGTGGAAGGGGTGTGAAGCCCACATTCACTGTAATCCACACACCTGAAAAAAAACCTCCACAGACTTACCAGAGATTACAGGACAGCCGCAGCAACCACTCAGAACAAGATGATGGGATCAAAACGCACTGCAACGGTTGTTTGTATTGCAGTCAAATGTGTCGGTGAGTGCACTGCTTACACAATTCTGTTATTTAGCCCAGCCCAAACACACCTGACTATTCACTAAAGCAACAAGCCATTAAATAGTTCAGTCCTGGGTTGTAATGCTAGAAAAAGCAAAAAATTTGCGCCTCTTAGGCTTTCCTCAGGCACTAGAGTCAAAACTAGTTCAGACAACCCAGACTGAGATAATACTTCAGCAGTGTGACATGAAGGGGCGTGGTATATGAGGGGGTGTGGTTTATGGCCAGTAATACACATCTAAAAGCTGTTCTCAGGATAACTTATTTAAGTTTTGCCGCCATCAGCCCCTACAAACATGTCCATAATTATAACACACATACTAAGTCACAATTCCCGTTGCTGAATCATTTCCTGCTTCGGCGAAACTGTAATGGAGACCCTGCCTCTGTATTGAGGTCAGAGTCGAAGGACAGCAAGTAAACTGGACGACATCTTCATCTCCATCTTCTCTGCTTTCAGCAATGCTCCTCTTCACAGGAACCTGGTCGGCCCCCACAAAGTCCCCGCTGCCAGGGAGGGGTGAGACCCTCCGTGTGTTCGGGGCATTTGGAGTGTCCAGGATGGTGCTGCGTTGCCGGTCTTCCCCCTGTTATGGTGGTTACTCCATAATCACTGCCACTAGAATGCGTCAGACTCCCAGGAAAGTCAGTCAAGCCAGTCAGTCTTGTCATCACCAAACACCCACTGGGTTACAGGATACAAGCGTGGGGCCCCACAATGTAAACAGTCAACCCTCCCCAATTCATGACCAGACCTGAAAAACACCCCCTCAGTCTAGATGTCTGTTGTTGTTGTTGTGGTGTGTGGTGTTATTGTTGTGTTGATGCAGTGTTGTTACCTGACTGCACTGCACACTCTTCCCACTGGTTGATTGTTGGACAACAAGAGAGATAATAATAATGATGATAACAATGATGATAATAATAATGATGATCCTAATAACAGTGATAACAATGATGATGATAAAAGTTATGATGATAATAATGAAGATAATAATAATGATGATCCTAATAACAGTGATAACAATGATGATGATAATAATGATGATCCTAATAACAGTGATAGCAATGATGATGATAAAAATGATGATAATAATGATGATCATAATAATGATGATCATAATAACAGTGATAACAATGATGATGATAATAATGATGATCCTAATAACAGTAATAGCAATGATGATGATAAAAATGATGATGATAATATGATGATAATAATAATTATGATCCTAATAACATTGATAACAATGATGATGATAATAATGATGATAATAATAATGATGATCCTAATAACAGTGATAACAATGATGATGATAACAATGACGATGGTAATAATGATGATCATAATAACAGTGATAACAATGATGATCATAATAACAGTGATAACAACGATGATAACAATGCTGATAATAATAATGCTGATCATAACAATGATGATGATAACAATGATGATGATAACAATGATGATAATAATAATAATGAGGACATAATAACAGTGATAACAATGAGGATGATATAAATGAGGTTAATAACGATGATTATAACAATGATAATACAGTTGTAACACTAGGAAAGTATGTGTCGCTGGGCCCAATGCTGCAATGTGTTTCTCATGGCTGTCAGGACACACTGTGAAGAGAGCTGTTCCCTACGTTATGAAGGCTTTGCAATATTGCAGTAAATGGAAGATTACCCAGTTGAATAACTGCTTATATTTTTCCAGGAGTGTACTCTATACAAAGTCAGTATACATCCTGGCGGTCCTCATCCTAATTTGGAACAACCATTTGGCTTATTCATTACATAAAGAGTTTCAGATTACCTGATTTTGAACACAGAACAATTCGTATAACAGCCCATCCCTGTCCTATCCCAAGCCTCAGGCAGACAGAACAATTTGGATCATTATAACTTCCTAAAGGAAGAGAGCTGATATCCTGATATTCACAGGGCTCTGAAAAAAATGACAGAGGCAATACTGGTGTTTAGGTTTTGTGTTTCTTGAGGTAAGGAGATTGTAAGGAACCTCTGTATGAAATACAGGAGAAGAGTTTTTTACAGACAGTAGGAAAAACATAGCACTAGACAAATCATTACTAGATACACTGGTCAAAATAATTAAGGAAACACGTAATAATCACAGTATAACACCACGTCAATTAATCGGTCCATTTAGGAAGCATAACGATTGTGTATCAATGTCAATTGTTTTTGGTGCAAATGAAAGTGACTACAGATGCACTGGCAAGGCAACAGCAAGACAACCTCAAAAAAAAATGTTTTTTCAGGTGGTGGCCACAGATAGCTGCTCTCTCCTTATCCTTCCTGACTGATTCTTCTCTAGTTTTGCGTTTTACTAGTGTCCTTGTCACTACTTGTAACATCAGGTGGTACCTGCAGCCCATTCAGGATGCCCAGGTATTCCAGCGGGCTGAGGATTTGATCCTGGTTCCTAACCGTTGGCTAGCATGTGGAGGTCTGCGTGACCCTCCAAGGATTTGTCACCACAGACCATCACTGACCTCCCGCCAAACCGGTCATGCAGGATGATGTTTCAAGCAGCATAACCTTCACCACAGCGTCTCCAGACTCTTTCACCCTTGTCACATGTGAACCTGCTCTCATCTGTGAGAATGGGTGCCAATGCCAGCTCTGGGGCCAATCGAGTTGCATTTGACAGTCAGGGCAGAAATACAAGTATTCTCGTGTGCAGGCTGTTATCTTATATTTTGGTTGCCATGTTAGCTACCCCCACAGCATGTCAGTGAGAATGTTCTGTAGCGCAGTGGTGTCAGATCACCAAGCACGCTGAGGTCCATAACGTTAGTCGCTATCCAACCCATAACTCCAGTCAATGTGACATCAGGACGGCTCTGTAACATATTTCCCCCCTAATCCATAGAAGTGAACATTATTTTGCAGTTGCTAACGGCTGTTGTGACATGGGGACTGTTTCTGTGACAAGGTGTCCCACTGCACTCTGCAGGGGAGGAAGGCAGGAGGTTTCAGAAGTGACATGGGGACTGTTTCTGTGACAAGGTGTCCCACTGCACTCTGCAGGGGAGGAAGGCAGGAGGTTTCAGAAGTGACATGGGGACTGACACACAGGCAGATTGTTTTTTAATGTGTCTATCGACACCGGATGACCACAGAAGCGTTATCACTTTGCATCTGCATCAGTCTGTCCTTCTTGACCCCTCTGTCTCCACTGGACCTTGTCATCGTTCAATGTTTTTTAGATGTTTTCTGTTGCTGATACATGCTGACATTTTGCCTTCAACCAGTCTTTTCACAAGGCTCTCTTAAAAACATGAATGAACCAAATGTGGATGCGTCAATACAGTACATATCAGTAACCCCAACATTAGAGTTGATATTCAAACACCCACCAAACACCAAATGTTAAGTTGCGCATGTTTTGTTGCATTACACAATCATGGTGCTTCAAAGACTTTCTTTTCCAAAAGTGTTCTACATCCAGGATCAAACATTTGTAAACCACTAAAAGGCAGGCTTGATTTTTGGTAATTTAAACTAGTTTTTCTCATACTCTCTGGGTAGTGTGCTAAACCGGGTGGTCTATTACATCTGTCCACACCCCGTATTCAACAAAACCTGATTGTTCACAGTGGCTCTCCGTCAGTAGACTGTTGCTAGTCTGGTCTTGAAGTGGGGACGAGCTGTTCCATGTCACAGAAACATATTATTTTATCTGAATTTTACAAAGAGCAGTGATCTATAGATGCAACCAATACCACAGGTTGATAATATTTACAAGGTTGTGCCTTTGTTTTCCGGAAAATGACAGAATGAATGCTGGATAATGGCAGATGAGACAAGGTTTGAGACAAGGTATACATACCTATGAAATGATATGGCATTCACAGCTATTTAACAATTACTTCAAAGGTTAAACGGTTTCAACATGCTGACTGTCTCCAGATTTTAGGGTGGATGTCTGCCATTCTTTACTGAAACTGGCCTTTTTCTTTTACCATTTAACTGAAACAAACCTTGAAGCAGGTATGTAGTCAAAAACAAAACTTTTCATGTTAATTCACCTACATTATTTTGGACCCTGAGTACTTATTCACTGATAGTTGTGGAATATTTGTGACAATATTTACACCCAGATATGCCTTTTTGGTCTTATAGAGCAGCAGTGAGGTGAGGTCATACACGTTGTATACTATCTCATATATCAGTGCAATTTGCCAATCAGCTTTCATGATAAAAACAAGATAAGACCATATACCATTACATCATATATGCTTTGCTGTTCTGATTTTGTTGGTAACCAGTATATAATATTAATAAGGCTTCACAGGGGGTTGTGCTATATTAAGCCATTTACTTAACACCAGTGTCAAAGGCTTTATTTCGTCAATAGTTTGTTCAACATGTATTGTAACTTTTTGTCGGAGTATGTGCATTATTTAGAGAACAAAAGAGATTGTCTTTCGACATATTTGTTTTGGTGCGCCTTTTTTAAGTGACCTGAAGTTCGATCGGAACCCCACATTCATTTTGGTACAGTCCAAATTAAAACATTAATTTGGAGTGCACTTACGATATACGCGCATACCTGTACTCCCACAGAGATGATTTCCTGCATGACTCACTTAAATACTGTCCATAATCTGCAGATAACTCTCCATCTCAGTCTGCACAGAACGATGAGGAACACACAACCTTCCGTCCTGCTCTCGTTTATCGGTGAGTTGTTCTACTTCTGTTGTCGATTTAAATTAAAATGTGCTCCATCGGAAGAAATAGACAGGTATCTAATCAGTTAAGTAAAACTAAAGTGCGAGATATAGCCATTAGGCTGCTCGGGTCAGAACAATTCTATTAAATATACACATGCAATATCCGCCCTTCGTACATGCCTTGATTTAATGGGTAATTATAATATATTTCAAAGGAGGTTGATTGTTATTTAGGTATATTTGTATGAAAACAAAGTAAGCTACACTGGTAAAAGAATTTCAAGAAAACAGTTAAATCACACATCGCGCCTGGATGAACGAAATATAAAAAAGTTCAACACTGTGTAATTCTTTGAGAAGAAAATATCGTAACAACGGTCAATATAAACAAAAATCACCAACCGATTGAAGGCTGGATTCAAACTCATACCGAAAATCTAAGTAAACAACGGAAATCAAAGGCTGTTTCAACTTGCGTGAATTTCATCACGGCAACTCTTAATGTGACTCAGTTGGGTGTATGACCCCGCATGTGCCTGTATGCATTCCCAACAATGTCTGGGCATGCTAATGATAAGATGACGGATGTCCAGACCTGGATCAGGGCATCAGTGAGCTCCTGGACGGTCTGTGGCACTACTTTTCTGCATTGGAGTCACCAATACACAACATCCCAGAGATTCTCAATTGGATTCAGGTCTGGGGAATCTGAGGGCCAGTCAATGGGATCCATGCCTTTTTAATCCAGGAACAGCCTACACACTCTGGCCACATGAGGTTGGACATTTGTCCTGCAGCAGGAGGAACCCAGGGCCCACTGCACCAGCGTAAGGTCTGACAATGGGTCTGAGGATTTCATCCTGGTACCTAACAGCAGTCAGGGTACCGTTGGCGTGAGACCCTCCAAGAATATGCCACCCCACCCCAGACATCACCGAACCACCGCCAAATCACTGACCCACCGTCATGTTGGATGATGTTGCCGACAGCATAATGTTCACCACGGCTTCACCACGGCTTCTCCAGACTCTTTCATGTGTGTGAACCTGCTCTCATCTGTGAGGAGAGGTCTGTGAGCATGTTTCTGGTCTGAAACATGCAGGAGATCATTCTGTAGGGCACTGGCAGTGCTGCTCCTGCTGCTCCTGCTCCTCCTCGCACAGAGGAGCAGATACCTGTCCCGCTGCTGGGTTACTGCCCTTCTATGGCCCAGTCCAGCTCTCCTTGTGTAACGGCCCGTCTCCCGGAGGAGCTGGACTACATGCAACCTGAATTGGCAAAAGTAGAGAAGAATCAGTCAGAAAGGATAAGGAGACAGTAACTGTCTGTGCCCACCACCTGCAAAACCGTTCCCTTTTTGTGGGTTGT
The DNA here is from genome assembly GCA_016801125.1 of Novumbra hubbsi. Classification (NCBI taxonomy): domain Eukaryota; kingdom Metazoa; phylum Chordata; class Actinopteri; order Esociformes; family Umbridae; genus Novumbra; species Novumbra hubbsi. Next base: position 17,274 of record JACXGK010008183.1, read on the forward strand.
CTTGCTGTTGCCCTACCAGTGCACCTGTTCATTTGCACCAAAACAGGTGACATTGATTTACAATCGCTTATGCTTCCTAACTGGACAGATTGTATTCAATTGATTTGGTGTCATTCTGTGATGATCAAATGTGGCCTGCATTTTTCTGATCAGTTTATATTGGAGACAACAGTAGTGAGCACGCAGCTCGCACATTAATAACATTTGATGGCGGGAGTGTAGCTGTCCTACTGGGTTTAACACACATGGTGGCCAGAACTGATTTGATCAGGTTTTGCTGATACTGTTTGATCGCGTGGTGCTGCACCTGTGCTTCTCGCGACTGTCGTTATGGTAATGTGACACGTGAGGCGTTTAGGTGGCATTAGAACATTCCAGGAGGGAGAGAGGGGATGTTTTTCATTCACATTGTTTACGACCGGAAGCTTAGGTTTCCTGACTGGTTCAACTCACACTATTTACCAAACAAATCGGAACTCTATTTTAGCATTTAAACTAGAATTCTTTATTTATTATCTATTTATTATTCTATAGCAAAAGTGAAAAAATAGGCAGTAGAATAATGAAGAAAATTGCCTGACCTTATCCTGACGCTTAAGGAAAACGTTGCCTACAGGCTATGAACATTCACAGGAGTGGCTCGTCCCTTTTGAAAAACCATGTCGGAAAAACTCACAACGTAACGACAGAAGTCCATTCATTTAAAACAAGATTACATCGTTAATATATCAACGGACTAAAATATTGAACTAAAACAATAAAGGCTAAAGAACTGAATTAAAATAGATCAGGCCGCCTATATAGGCCGACAATCATAACATAGCGTAACATATAAAATGCCTATAAAAAGTAGAAAAATAGCCCATCCAATACCAGTGTGGCCCAACAAATGTATCCTCATATGCATTTGGAATTGCTTCTCATATTGAACATACTTTAATTCCTAAACACCCTCCAAAAGTAGATCGTGTATTTATTAGATTTATATGTTCAAAGAAAAACTTCGTATTTTACTTGTATTATTTACTCAATATTTTTAGTTCGGTGGGGCACCCGCTCCACCCGCACCACCCGCTCCACCCGCACCACCCGCTCCACCCGTACCGCTACTTACGCCGTCGTTTCGCCCGGACAGTTGTCTGCGCCCATATTAATGGTTGTACTGCAACAATATTTCGGACACACCCTCCATCCTATAACGCTGCTGCCAGCTTAATATTTGCCATCGCATTAGATTTGTAGAAAATGATGGTACCACGTTCATATTCACTTTGCTGGTAGGGTCGGATATTTTTCTTTGAAAGTTTTCCGGGGACGCTTTATTAACCCATTTAATTCCAAATTTTTCACAGACATGAAAATATCCAAATCATGTGTCATTAGTAACCCTTTCAAACAATCAAATATTATTTTTTTAAATTTTCAAAGAAAAGTAGGTGAAAAGTTATGTTTTATGGTCGGTCACAAGTGTGGGATAATGCTGGGTTAACATATTTTGTCCTATGCAGGATCCATGATCTAGATCCAGGATCTAGAACTTGACTCAGAGTGAAACTGAAAGAGAGAACATATTTGAGTGAAGTGGGGTGATGTGGAAAATAAATAATATAAAAAATATTTGTACAAAATGAATATTAGTAAAATCCCACTATTTGCACTGTATGTACCATCGGTCACTATTGGTGCTGTCAACATGTTTACTCATTCTATGGCCACACTGAAAAATTCTGTAATTGCAAATGTATATATCAATACTAAACACCTTAAAGAGGATGTATCTTTGTAAAATGTTAATGTTAACATACTTTACTAACCTTTTGTTTGGGTGTTTTGATGCAGCCATCCTCTCCTCATAGTACAACCAGGTAGTAAACAGCTCTGGTCATGTGACAATTTACACTTAACATGTGACATTGCACATATTTATTTGAGACCCTTTATTATTTCAATATTTGCTAAAAATGCATTGGCATTGATTTTTTATAGCCTCATAACTAAATACTTTTTTCACGGTCACTATTGTGACCGATAGGATTAAATGGGTTAACGCTCCAAGAATAGATATGATATGGTGTTTGAAAGTAATTAAACAAGACCTGAATGTTTACTTTTTTACCACACAGGAAACGTAGTTACTTTGTTCCCATAACCATCTCAAACCAATAAACAAAAGTGTCCATATCTTCTGATGCAGACTAGGTTACATACTTGGCGAAGTAACACCATCCTTAGCCACCGTCATTGAGTCACCTGATGCTATTCATACAGTGTGAATAGGATATTTGAATGTGGAGTATATCCATATCAAATGTAATGAAGGTTGCAACACATTTTGGACATTCTTGTGAAACATTATATATATCTGTTGGATCATCAGCTCAATAAAATGGGAGATATAGTATTGTGATGGTAAAATTATGCTGGTCCCATCAAATAACCTTTCAAATGACAATCATATATGGAGACATGAGGTATAGACTCCATATGTGGAGACATGGGGATATAGATAACTATAAGTAGAGACATGGTGTATAGATGCTATAGGTGGAGTCATGATGTATACAGTGGGGAGAACAAGTATTTGATACACTCCCTATTTTGCAGGTTTTCCTACTTACAAAGCATGTAGAGGTCTGTAATTAATTTATCTTAGGTACACTTCAACTGTGAGAGACGGAATCTAAAACAAAAATCCAGAAAATCACATTGTATGATTTTTAAGTAATTAATTGGCATTTTATTGCATGAGAAGTATTTGATACATCAGAAAAGCAGAACTCAATATTTGGCACAGAAACCTTTGTTTGCAATTACAGAGATCATACATTTCCTGTAGTTCTTGACCAGGTTTGCACACACTGCAGCAGGGATTTTGTCCCACTCCTACATACGGCCTTTCTCCAGATCCTTCAGGTTTTGGGGCTGTTGCTGGGCAATACAGACTTTCAGCTCCCTCCAAAGATTTTCTATTGGGTTCAGGTCTGGAGACTGGCTAGGCCACTCCAGGACCTTGAGCTGGCTCTGTGTTTTGGGTCGTTGTCATGCTGGAAGACCCAGCCACGACCAATCTTCAATGCTCTTACTGAGGGAAGGAGGTTGTTGGCCCAGATCTCGCAATACATGGCCCCATACATCCTCCCCTCAATGCGGTGCAGTCGCCCGTCCCCTTTTCACCTCCATGTTTCACAGTTGGGATGGTGTTCTTGGGGTTGTACTCATCCTTCTTCTGCCTCCAAACACGGCGAGTGGAGTTTAGACCAAAAAGCTCTATTTGTGTCTCATCAGACCACATGACCTTCTCCCATTCCTCCTCTGGATCCAGATGGTCATTGGCAAACTTCAGACGGGCCTGGACATGCGCTGGCTTGAGCAGGGGGACCTTGCGTGTGCTGCAGGATTTTAATCCATGACGGCGTAGTGTGTTACTTATGGTTTTCTTTGAGACTGTGGTCCCAGCTCTCTTCAGGTCATTGACCAGGTCCTGCCGTGTAGTTCTGGGCTGATCCCTCACCTTCCTCATGATCATTGATGCCCCACGAAACTTTTCCAACCTATACTGCTTGTGTTTTAATTAACCTCATTAGCTCGGTTGTCCAGAAACCATTTGTGGTCGCCCTGTCCACAGAGGCAGGGCGGGGAAGGCATGGTAATATTTACTCTCCTTCATTTCTGCTTATTTTGGCAACAAAGGCACTATATTCAGTTACCTGGTTACAATACCTTCTCACTACATACCTGCCAGCCGGTGTGACGAACCTGGCTATTCTATTCTTAGACATTTGTGAACTGGATCGTAACACAGCAAACGTCGTCCTCAGGAATGTGGCGTTAAAAGGCAAAGCCTCATCATGCCGGCCGGTCTGTTCAGACATCGTTCCCACACCCTGGCGCTCCTTGTCATGCTTAACGTAGTGGAAGTTCCACCAGGAGACGGGCGCGGCTCTCGCCAGGAGTCTGTAGCATTCAGGCACCATGACACCCCCCCGGTGTTGATGGCACGATGGTCGGAGCCAGTTCACGTGCCAGGAACATCAAATGAACTGCTGACCTGACGCTATGTGGAATCATGTGGCCTTGTGTTCATGCTGCCCTTTTCATAAGCATATTTGTGCTATTGACACCTTAACCTAGTCTTAGTTTTTTGTATTGTTGCGTCACAGTTATGGAAAGTGCTTTAATGTATGTGACAAATGCATTTGTAATTTCTATAGATTTTGGGGTGATATTTCTTTCCTCAATGTGTGTGCTTTAATGGACAGAGACCATGGGCACAGAGGGCATCAGCCAAAACAGCAGTGGGACAGATTTGCACCCATGCTGCAGTGGTACATGTTCACTGAGGGCGGGGAATTGGATTGACCGGCATTAGACTGCCTACTGGGTCTGAATTAAAGTAAACTAAACTGCTGGCATGTTTATTGACAGTGTAACTGCTTTGTCTCCTGTAGGGCTGTTGCAGCTAGTCGTAAGTGGTGTTTATGCTACTACACTGTCATCCTCCACACAGCGAGTCTCAACCAGCCAGTCCCCCTGCAAGACCGGAACATGTTTAAAGAGTGGTGGGTCCATTTACTGGAACATGTTTAAAGAGTGGTGGGTCCATTTACTGGAACATGTTTAAAGAGTGGTGGGTCCATTTACTGGAACATGTTTAAAGAGTGGTGGGTCCATTTACTGGAATACAGTGTTCTTTGTGGCATACGTTTTGTGTCAGCTGACTGCTTGATTTGTTTATTTTCATAAATGTTTTTTCATTAGTTTACTATTTACTTAACTATTGATTAGATGACTGTATAGTATATTAAACTGATTGATTAGTTGGCTGCTTCTTTTACTTATTGGTTAATAAGTAGACTGCCTGTTTCATTCAGATTGATTGGTTGGTTACCTGACTGTTAATTACTGATTTGTCCAATGGTGTGTTCCAGGGGAGGAGCCAGCCCGTCCCTGGACTCGGATGGGGAAGTGTAACTCCAGCCAGGAGAGCTACTGTCTGAATGGAGAGTGTTTCCTGGTGCTGGACATCAACGAACACCACTGCAGGTGAGACACATGATTATATTTGAGGGTGGGTCCTTTGGTCTTTAAGTAGATCCAGATGGCCAGGAACTGTCTAACAAAATACAACTTGCAAGGTAAAATAAAAAAAAAATCAATTAGGGTTAGAATTTGGGTTAGGCATTTCTGGTTATTTTGAGACATTTGTTAGGTTATTGAGATTACAATATTTACATATAAATAAATGTGTGTGTGTGTTCTCTGCAGGTGTGAGAAGGGATACTATGGCCCCAGGTGTGCTCATCTGGAGATGGTGTTTAAGCCAATGACAAAAGAACATGTTATCCTAATGGTGGTGTTTGTTGGACTACTGGTCGTTGGCATCACTGGAGGCGTTTACTTCTTCTGCCAATGGTGAGAGAGTGAGAGGGAAAGGGGGAGGAGAGAGGGGGAGAGAGGGGGAGAGAGAGAGGGGGGTAGCAAACAGGAATGGGAGAGGGGGGGCAAACAGGAATGGGAGAGAGAGGGGGGGAGGGAGCAAACAGGAATGGGAGAGAGAAAGAGAGGGGGAGGGAGCAAACAGGAATGGGAGAGAGAGAGTATAGAGGTGGAGAGAGGAGAGAGGGAGAGGAAGGGAGAGAAGGATGGAAACAAAGGAGAGTGTGTGTGTGTGTAACTGTCACTCCTATGGTTCTAGGTACAAGAGTAGGAGTCCATCTCAACAGAAGAAGCAGCTGTATCAGGGGGTGTGACAAGGAAGTGCCAACAGTGTGATAAGGAGGGGCCAACATTGTGACACCCTCGTCCTGCACGGCCCAGACACATCATGATGCCCCTGACACATCATAATGCCCCTGTCACATCATAATGCCCCTGACACATCATAATGCCCCTGTCACATCATAATGCCCCTGTCACATC